>VNJS01016237.1:0-12843 GCA_008042575.1 Drosophila watanabei
GCCCAGCGTTTTCCTAACGTCTTTTTGTGTGCGTTTAAAAAGAAAAACCAAAATGAAAAGCAAACGAAACTAATGCCAGAGAGAAGAGAAGATAAAAAATGAGCCCAAAAGTGAAACCAAGCTGAAAAACTTAGCAAAGATCAAAAATATTTTGATGGATTTTCCTGTCTGCCTTTCCAGCGAGAGGCAGCAGCAGCCAACTAGAGTTTACCAGATACCTAAAGAGATCATATATATTATTATATATATACACAATAACGATTCAGTTCAGTGCAGTGGCCGATAATTAGTCTTGATTTCCCAGATAGATACCGAATTTTTCGAAACATATTTGCAAGTTATATATGCATGTTTTTTAAATGTACAAAACGTGATCATAACCGAAACATATATATATGTAAAACTGCTTTTTCTGAAAGTAAAAAAAACACTCTTAATTCGCTTGACACTCTGAAAGGATAATGTAAAGCCCACATTGGCAGCTAGTCCCCAAATCAAACTAGAGACCAGCTTCGTTTTGGTTTGACTTGGATGTGCGGAGAGAACATATACATACCACATAATATATAATATTCTATATATGGGCAATTCTCTGATGTCGCACGCGACATTTGTACGCATTCAAACTGAAATTAAACATGTTCTAAAACAATATTTTAATTTTACAAAATTTGAAAATTATAGCTCTTAGTTAGCTCTATAATTGGTGTTAGGATCGATTTTGTAAAATTTTTCGTTTCCGAGAAATTTACCAAAATGTATGGAATTCGCACGCGACAAAAACAGAAGTCACTTTTTTAAAAACCCGTTCAAACACTGATCTCAGCAAAACCTGATGAGAAATTTTAGTGCAATTAATTTTAATGTATTATGGATGATGTTGTCATCAATTTATTTTTAATTTGACCCTAAAATATGAAGTAGTTTTTTTTTAAGTTAAATTTATATCGATGTCGCACGCGACATGTCGCACGCGACACTTTGTTCCATCATACTTTGCATGTTGTTTTTTAATATTTAAGTAAATTAGAAGAGCCTATATCCGTTTTATATCGACATTTTGCATTCTTCTTGTGATGTTAGGAAACCAAAGTTAAAGCATAATGCCTTTGTTTTAGGTGTTTTTATAAAAACAAAACAAGCTCTTTTTTATGATGTTTTTCATCAAAATGATGAAAAATCGCATTTACGCAAAAATGCATGCGAATATTTCGAAATCTTTTTTAGAATACGTTAAAGGCTTGAAAATGTGATCTATTGGAACACTTCCTAGAGTTACTATGTTGACAAAAAAATTTTTAGAGAACTTTTAATTTTTTGGCCGTGGTTGTTGTTTTCAGAGAATCACCCATATTAAAATATATAACGATTTTAGCATACAAATACACTGGGAAACGATGAATCTAAAAGGGGAATCCTATCCAGCTTCACTTCAACTAAAAGGACTCTCTCTCTATATAAATATTTACCCCGTGAATGTGTTTCAAAGTGCATACAATAAACAACAACGGCATGACTAAGACAAATATTTAAATGCTCTTAAAAAAACAAATCTATAGATGTGATTATATAATATATATACACAAGCGACCGAGTTTAATAAATGTGTAAATCTTTTAGTAATGGCAAACAAAACACAACACAACAACAACAACCAGTAGTCTCAGAAACATCCGAGATTTTTTGAGTTGCTAAATCAAAATATTATTAATGTGTATTTACATATAAACGAAATGAATATATATATTTGAACTTGATGTATATGCTACAGTTTGCGAAAACCAAAAAAGAACATTTGAAAATATTTATTGCTATACAGTTATCATAAATGTCGAATATAAATGTGGGATTGGTCCCTAAACAGCGATTGTTTTTTAATTTTGGAGATTTTTGGGGGGAATTTTAAGAAAGCTGGGAAAGTTTTCTGAAAAAATTCATATCACAAAATCATCATAAAACTTTAAATTTAATCATTCTAATCAGCTTCAACTCAAGCGCTTCCAGAACCTCAAAAAGAACACTGATAAAAAAGTAAATTTTTCATTACTTTTCTTTACGAAAATAGCTCAACCATATTTTGGTCTCCTTGTTAGCTTTATTTTATCTTTTTTTAATCATCTTTGTGTTTAAATTAACCCTAATAACTCTTTCTAGAATTTTCAGTCTTTTTTTTAATCATATTTGTGTTTAAATTAACCTTAAAAACTCGTATTTTTAGAATTTTCAGTCTTATATTAAGATTTTTGGTCTTTTATTAAGATTTTAATTTAAGAATAAACTAAATCTTGGAAGAAGATTTTATTTTTTATCTGTTTTGTTATGAAGATCATGCAAAATATATCTAGATCCATTTTACTTTCTTCCTAGACTATAAAACAGATAGCTTGACTCTTATTTGATCATTATTTTTTATTATTATTATTTTACCTTATTTTTTATCTTTTCAGCAAAATAACAAAAAAAACTATGGAAAACTAGCAGAAGATGGGTTTTCATTTAAATTTTATATAAGTAATTGAAAGAATCTTGCAAAATGCAAAGAATAACTATAAAGACTTGACAAATGGAAGGAAATTGTGGCTTTAAAGTTGAATTTAACGGAAAAATCAAACAAAAGCAACTTGAAGCGTTTGGTTCAAAGGTTAAAGTCTCTACTAAAAGGTTTCTGCCACCACTATAAGCAAAAGTAACAAAATTGCCTAAAAATGCCACTTTACATGCAAATTGAAAAACATCTCATAGTATCTGGTTACACTTCGCTCAGCAACAAAACACAAATCTGTCGCAATTAATCTTGTTTTATAAATAAACCCACAAAACTTGGCATAAAAAACACTCAAGTGCTTAATAAAAAAAGAGAAATAAGAAAAAAGTTGACTCGCAGTTATTGCATAAACAAAAGCCACCGACTTCCGTCACATCTTGACAGGTCACGTACCGAATAACAGCACCACCCCCTTGCTGCTGGTAAGTATATATGTATATATGTACATGTGTGTATGTATGTATAGCGAGATAATTCGCATGACTCATCGGACGTGGAAACGAGTTTATCAAATTGTGTTGTTTTTTCTCTCTTTTTCTTCGCTGGAAATCACAGACTGACGTCATAACTTCAGCGCAAAAGCATGAAAACCCCCGTTTCCGCTGCCGCTGCTACTGCTGCTAGCAGTTCAGTTTCAAACACCGTTCAGATCATACCCAAAACGGAGCCCGTCGGTGAAGAAGGTGTTGTCGCTACCGCCTCTGCCCCCATGTCGCTGGATTTCCAAACGCCCGGAATAACCACCTCGACGCCCAACAAACGTCCCGGCTTCCTTGACCTGAACAGCAAGGGCGCCAAGAATAAAAGGATAATAGCTCCTTTGGTCATCAACTCACCGGATCTGCAGGCCAAAACTCTGAATACTCCCGATCTGGAGATTATATTGGCCAACAACCTGATACAGACCCCGCAGCCGGGCAAGGTTTTCCCCACCAAAGTGGGTCCCGTCACCGTCGAGCAGGAGGCCTTCGGCAAGGGCTTCGAGGAGGCGCTGCAGAATTTGCACACCAACTCGCAGGCCTTTCCCGCCGGCAGCCAAGCTGCTGCTGCTGCTGCAGCTGCGGCCGCTGCCGTTGCCTCTGCTGCCGTGGGCAACACAGCCACGGCCGTGAACAACGGGATTAGCGGCGGAACCTTTACGTACGCCAACGAGTCGGGCAACAACGGTTCGTCGTTCATCATCAAGGACGAGCCACAGAATCCGGTGGGTTCGCCCACAGTCAGTCCCATCGACATGGAGACGCAGGAGAAGATCAAGCTGGAGCGGAAGCGGCAGCGGAATCGTGTGGCGGCCTCCAAGTGCCGCAAGCGCAAGCTGGAGCGCATCTCGAAGCTGGAGGATCGCGTCAAGATTCTCAAGGGCGAGAATATCGATCTGGCGGGGATTGTGAAGAACTTAAAAGATCATGTGGCGCAGCTGAAGCAGCAGGTGATGGAGCACATTGCCGCCGGCTGCACAGTGCCCTCGAATCCTGCGGGGGCTTTGCTCACAGACAAATAACATTTGGATTTGGCCGTCGCCGGGGAGCCGTTGTCAGCTGAGGAGGAAATGGACGGCGGCGAGGAGGAGGAGGAGAAGGAAGATGCAACAGATGAAGCCACATCCATGCCGCTGGAGCTCTTCCTCAGTGCCGCCACAACAAGTGCCTTAGAAATGGAGGCCTCTGGAGACTCTCCAGAGCTCTCTTTAAACGGAAGCGACTTGCTGGAGGAGGAGGAGAACGACAACGATCAGCCGCTGGTGCTCTACATCCTCTCCGACGAGGGAACCTGATGGGAATGTGCCTTTTCTTCCTTGAACAACGTACAACGGCTTCTTATTAGTTGCAATATATAAATCCGGAATGCTTCTCAAGTGTTTTTTGCTTACTTAGTTACCTAGTTTAAGTTACGATTAATCGAGTATTATCTGTGTTGAACGTAAGATAATATATAGTTTATATATATGATAAAAAATATACGTTGTATATATATATTTGCATCACAAAATTAATTCTAAACCTAAAACTAATTTATTCATCATCCTCTTCATCTTCTTCTTCCTCGTCATCATCCATAGCTTCGTTGGCTCCCTCTTCCATGGCGCTATCGGCCTGCTCCTCATCGTTGACATCATCCTCGACGTGCAGGTGGAATCCCTCGCTCTTGGTCCACGAGCACTTCATTGTGAGCCGGAACTTGGCCATGGGCTTGCCCAGCAGCTTCAGGATTCTCGCCTGTTCGGGCGTCAGCACTTTGCCCTCCTCGCAGACGGTGTAATCACTGTAAATGGTCACAATGCCCTTCTCCAGCTTGGTGGGCAGACCCAGAGAGCGCAGATGCGGCTCCATGGAATGAGCAAACTCCTCCAGGGGACCAGCTGGCAAAGTAACAGTCTCCGTGGCCACAAAGCCACTCCGGGCGTACTCCACGGCCCAGTAGTTCTCAGCCCATTCCAGAACTTCCTTCTTTGATTTATCCGTGAAGAGGAGACCCACCTGGCCGGTGAGGCGCTTGGAGAGCTGGAAAAATAAGCAATAATTAGAGGTGCTTTTAAAGAATTTAAGTACTTTTTACCTTGTGCAAATCCGGTTCGACTTCCTCGCTCTTGGTGCGTCCCAAACCGATTTGCATCACTCGATTTTTGCCAAAAATAAACCTGGAATTCTGTTTCCACTCCTGTCGCAGATCCTTCAGCAAACTGTTCCTCATATTCTGTACCTGGAACACGAATATATTTGGGTATTTCTCCACACAAAAGCGTATGTCGTCCACGATTCGCTGTTTCCATGCCAGACCCTTGCGGTCGGTTTTGGTCAGAGAAACTAAATAAAAGCAAATAAAAGGCTTTAGTTAGCTGAAACCAAATAAGAAATATTTAAGCTCTTACTTTTCTTATCACGTTTGGAGCGCGGCATGGCTAAATGTGTTTAAATTTGTACTTTTTAAAGGTAAAACTCAAGAAATTCCCACACAACAATTTCAACACGTGCGGTTTGCTAGAGATGGTACCAGAGATATCGTTAAATGCTAGATGTTCGATTGAAATATATAAAATTAATCGAGATTTTATAACGCTCTCTACAAATAAATAAGATTTCATTGCCAACAAGTTAAATTCTAATTAGCATAAACATAAAAAATCTTAAAAACATAAGAAACCCCCTAAAATTGTTTAATAAATAAAAATTGCACAGAAAATTCCTTTTAGTTTAGTCAAGTTCCTAACCAAAAGATTACATTTTCTCACAAGATTCCCTAAACAAGTGTGACCAGCTAAGATAATAGAAAAATCCCCCTCGCCAAGAAGAGAACATATT
This sequence comes from Drosophila watanabei, assembly GCA_008042575.1. Classification (NCBI taxonomy): domain Eukaryota; kingdom Metazoa; phylum Arthropoda; class Insecta; order Diptera; family Drosophilidae; genus Drosophila; species Drosophila watanabei. The sequence goes on from VNJS01016237.1 coordinate 5,845, forward strand.
AAGAAAGTTGGAAAAATCGTTAGTTGTCGAGGGTCACACTGTCCGTAAGAAGGTGAATTAACTAATTATTAAGTTTGTTGCTCCGTTTTTGGTAAACTAATTAAAATAAGTGTGTTGAGTGCTGCAGGAGCATCACCATCTTCGAATTCCGCCCCCAAAAGTTCCTGGCGCAGTGAGTAATTTCACCTTGCGTCGCCATATTGTCGGCGGAACCCGAAATTTTTCCCCAGAAATAACTGCGCCCACACACACATTTATTGATTCCGAGCCGCTAATTGGATGGCCGCCGCCCTCAGGCGTTCCAATATGTGTTGTGTTGCGTGCGGTATTCGCATTGCGAAAATGTAACTGCAAGCGGAAAAGCCGTTTTTCATTACCACTCGCAAATAGGACGCCGATGACGTAATTTTTCTCCGTCTTGAGCAGTAGTAAAAAGTAGCGATGTGCGCGTGAGAAAAGCTTCACGCACGCCACAGGCACGAGTTACGAACAGTAAATTGTTTTACTTTGAAATGCGAAATATTAATTAGTATCAATAAATACAACAAAATTTAAAAAAAAAGGAAGGAAGAAAGGAAAAGTTTAGGTTTTCTTATTAAATTTTACCTATAAATGTTATTTCTTCCAAATGCGGGCTTAAAACTAGCTTATGCTGTCCCCCTTTATTATTACAACAAAGTGTCAAACTTTGTTTAAAAATGTGAATTGAGAACTTTTAATACATCTTTAAAATTTTATCCTTAAAAATGAAAATATCAAAATGATGATTAAATAATAATTATTATTACTTCAATTTAAAACATAAATATTATTAACTTCAATTATCGCACGCCAAGCTCACGACACGCTCCCATCGCTGGCAGAAAGCATAAGTGGCGCTGATATCTCGCTTTTTATATGTGTGCGCGCCCGAATTCAATGAAATCCAAATTAGAATTAAGGCAATTTACCGTCGCCCCCCTTATCAATGGCATACATCTCGCGATTAGTTTCCTCCTTGCGGAGTACCATAAAGTCGAGATAAACGCGTAATCTGGGTGCCAAGATAAGCGCTCGTAAGTTTCAACAGGTTGGAAAAACTAACTTGGCAACTTGACGAATATTACTCAACTACAGTTTGAAGGGTAAATGCGCAGAAACGGGAAACAATGAAAGCTTTAGCGTTTGCCTACGGTCTATATCCAGAGAGTTGCTAATGAGTTTATTTTGTGGTGGTGGCGGTTCGCAAATAAAAGTTTAGGTTTTTAAATTTTACCTGCACACACGGCACACCTGGCAACTTTACTGCCGCCGGCAGGTTGGCAACCCTGAAAAAGTCGGGTACGCTCTCGCGCTCTCTCTCTTGCGCTCTCCTTGCGGCGGCGCACGTTTGAGCGTGTGTGTGTGCGTGCGCGAAGCAAAGATACAGATACAGCGGCAGCGGCGGCGAGTGTGTGCAACCTTTTCGTCCGTCATTCTCATTCGTTCGTTGGTAGTGTTCGTTCGTTGTCGTTTCAGTTTCAGTTAATCGAGAATGTAAGTAACAGAATTTTGCTGCTGGCCAGATTGTATCTATGTATCTGTGTCTGTGTGCTGCTGTGTGTGCGCCTGTGAGTGTTGGAATTATAAAACGGAAAATTGCTAAAAATCAAAGGAAAAAACACGTGTAAAGCCGTCCCAAATGAGTAATCCCCATTACATGCATCTATACTCGGCTCACAGGGGAAAATCGATCCCAAAACCCCGAAAAAAAAAACGTTCTACGCAAAAAGTCAAAAGTGTGAATTTGTGCAAAAAAAAAGGAAAGAAAAGAAAAGGAAGAAGAAATAAAAGAACATTCCCGATTTGACCGAGTATTGGTGCATGTATGTAGGTGATGCGGTGAGATTCGCTTGTAGCTTCGTATTTCCCGTCATCTTCATCAGCTCATCATCGGTTAAGTTGTAGGCGGCAGCCGACTTCTATATATACGTATATATAGCCAGCTCTATATGTGCCTCAATATCTACACACAGTACGCAGCGGAATATATATGTGAATATATATATATATATATCTACTTGGATGGGGACACGCGGTTTCTCCCCAGAAACTCACCACACCTGGCGGCCGCCTGTGGTAGATACATTTCGTCTCTCTCAGCCAGCGGCGTTCTACTGCGAGTGTATTTGTGGGAGAGCGGCTTTCCTCCGCGCTCTCTCTCTCTCTTCCTCCTCCTCCTTGCGCCTCGATTATTTTTATAATTCTGTAGCGCCGCACTTGGAAACACGATTTGCTGCGGCTGCCCCACCATCACCACCCAGAACGCAATACGCACCCATACCCATACACGTACACATTCCCTCTCTCTCACGGACTAATAAAAGTTAGTAACTTTTTGTCGCCCTATGTAGAGAAGGTGGTGTGGTGTGGTGTGTCTACTACACATGTAGAGGAATTTCTACATCATCGGCTTTTTTCAGCTACTGCGCATGCTGTGGCCAATTCACCGTTGGTTGGCCGGCACACACACTCTCACACACTGGCCTGGCTACACTCACACTTACACTTGGGCAGCGATAAAGTTTAAAGTTCCGTCATCGTAAAATTTTGCAGAGTTTACACTACTTACTAGTAGTGAGTAGCAGCTCTCTAAAATGTATCACAACCTGTGCCCACCTGTGCTGCTGCTGCCCTTTTTCCATTAATTTATCTCCACTCAAGCAGATGAGCAATGTTGTTTGCGCTTTCTGCGTGGTCGGAACAAGTTTTTATATCAAAAACTACATTTTTTGCCCATTTTGGGGTGTGTTTTTGTTAATTTACGTTACGCCTGGCTTAATGTTTTGGCATTTGCCACAAAAAAAAACATGTCAATTGACCTAAAAACGCGTTGGCAGTATGCCGCGCCCACCTTTCTTTCCCTCCCCCTTCTTCTGCGATCCACCCCTTTGCCACGCCCCGCTCCCTGACGCCTTTGTTTTGACAAAGGGTCAATGCTTTTACCATTTGGCGGTCGATCGGTTCACAAAAATAACAAACAATGGGATTTTTTATGGGTAGAAATTCCCAAAAAGTTGGGTTTTGAGCTTAGAACCTATTTAAATGTTGGATTTAGGAGCCTAAACTATCTATAATTACTTGAAAACTTGAGTAAAAATATTCAAACAATTTATTTTTTATAGCTTAGAAATCCTAACTACTTTTTCATATAATTTTTACAATTTAAAATTTCATATTTCTAGATTTAAATGTGTTTGTAGTGAGGAAGCCTTAATATTTAAAATACCTTCCTAAGTTTGATTAAAAACAAATGTTAAACTTACTTACTTTCTAAATATATGGTAAAGTTTAAACCTTACAAAAATAACTTAAAACTTTAGGCTTTCAAAGTTGACGTATGTTAACCAAGTTACAACGTTAAGGTGTTATAAGTTCTACATTTTCAAATTGATTTATTAAAAGTCGGGTAAAAATTACACTTAAAATATAGATTATAATGGTTGAAAGGTAATTGAAAGTCAGTTTTAAGTTACAGTTGCTTTTTTGGAGTTAAGAAATTCCACAGATCTAAATACAGTCTAAGAAAATAGGGTTTATCTCTCTCTTCAAGAAACAGAATTGTAAGAAAATAGGGTTTATCTCTCTCTTCAACAAACTGAATTGTAAGAAAATAGGGTTTATCTCTCTCTCTTCAAGAAACAGAATTGCAAGAAAATAGGGATTTTCTCTCTCTTCACCAAATAGAATGTCCCAATTCTTATTCAATTTTTATTTTTTTCGTTAGAACCATAGTTCCACTTAGCCAAGCTGGACTGTAAATCCAATTGAACGCGGTATTTGCGGCGGTGGGTTTGGGTGGATGTGGATGGTACTCGGCGGTGGTTGCTTGTTCCATGACGCGCTGTGTGGCGACGACGGCGGCAACAGATTTTTCCATTTCAATCAGCGCTCTCGGTGCACTGGCATTTCGAGGCTTCAGCAGGGCAAACAAAATGTTTCTTGTCCAGAGACCATCGCCGCAAGTTGTCTAAAAATACCAGCAGTAGCACCAGCACCAGCGCCCACATGCATTTCCACACACACACACACTCACGCCCGCCGCTTTTCCATTTCCACACTCTCTCCTCCCCCCTTAGCAAAGTTTCCCTTTCAAGCTCGTTCCAGGTCGGGCGGAAATTAATCGATTTTCCTTCACTTTCCTCTAACAAAAAAAAGGAAGCAGGAAATTGATCCTACGTTTTGGAAGTTTGGCTAAATCCTATCGTCCAAAGAGAGACTCTAATTGGATTACGTGGCAGGCGGGGATAATTTAACGACTTTTTGCTTTTTGTTATTTTTTTGCCTACTAATAATTACTGCACGTTTAATCGATAGAAGTTTATCGAGTGGGCAAAATAGTTGAGTGCGTCACTGTACGGGGGAAAATACAGACACGCACACACATATACACACACCTATCTTTGGCACACACACACATACACTCTCCTTAGACATCTGACTTTTGCTCCATTTCTCTCCCTCTCTCTATTGCTCTTTATCTCTCTAGTTTGGCACTCTCTTATTCATGATTTATTTTTAACACCAGTTTGTCGAACAACATGTATTTCTCGAATCCATCTGCTAGATACTCTCCTCCGCCTTGGTCGCCATCCGATAAGCCATAAACTGGGCTTTAAATGTTGCACACAGCTCTTAGTTAGTTAGTTTGAGTGCCGCACGTGCGACCATGTCCACTTTGTGTGCCTGATTTTTTTTTTTTTTTTTTTTTGCCTTTTAAATTTAAATTCCGTCAGCGATTAGTCAATAAAGACCTGCTGCTGCGGAGTCGTGACTCATCGGAGCTTTGAATTCAACACTTTCGTCCAGCGGCGGAAGCATGACAACAAACTAAATTTGTACGACAAGTCATACCCAGGCATATTTAATGCAAGTGCACGTCGGGTATATAAGTATAGTGGGAAGTTTGGTCGTTATACGGAGTTGTAAGCTTTAAAAAATTTTGAACAAGCAGAAAACTAGAAAAAAAAAACTTTAAAGTCAAGAACTTTAACTAGTTTTATTAAATGTACAATTTGTGGATCATTTCAGATCATTTTATAGTAATTTAACTATTGAAGAAATATTTAAATGAGTTTATTATCACTTGAAAATGTTTTAGGAAATGGATAAACTGGAATACACTTTTAAAATACCTTAAGGTTTACCTATCCTAAATTTCAGTTTATTTGTAAGTAATTTAACCATTTTTTGAAAGTTTATAAAGGAGATTTAACTTATAAATTAACTTATAAAAAATTTATAAATAAATAACTTAAATAACTTATAAAAAAACTCATTTTATTAAATGTACAATTTGTTGAACGGTTAAAGTTTCCATGTCTTAAATTTCAGATCATTTTATAGTAATTTAACTATTGAAGAAAAATTTAAATGAGATTATTATCACTTGTAAATGTTTTCTAAAATGTATAAACTGGAGTATACTATTATTATACCTTAAGATTTACCTATCCCAAATTTCACTTTTTATGCTAGTAATGTAACCATTTTTTAAAACGTTATAAAGGAGATTTAACTTATAAAATAACTTATAAAAACTTATAAATAAATAACTTAAAAAACTTATAAAAACTCTCTCTATTAAATTTACAATTTGTCAAACGCTTACAGGTTTCATGTCTCAAAATTCAGATCATTTTATAGTAATTTACCTATTGAAGAAAAATTTAAATGAGATTATTAATCACTTGGAAATGTTTTATGAAATGTATAAAATGTGATGCGCTTTTAAAATACCTTGAGGTTTACCTATACCAAATTTCAGTTTAAATCGTAGTAATTTAACCATTTTTAAAACTTAAAAAAGGAGTTTTTTTTCACTAAGAAAAGTTTTACTTATATAAAATCCGAGATATCATTATATTTTATTTCAATGTTTCCTAGTACCAACTTTTTACCAATTATAGAAATTAAATTTGTAGAACCTCAAGGTGCTTATATTCCCCAAATAATCCATAATTCCCCCTCCTTTTTGAATTGAGTAACATAAAAATACGCATTGCCTTAACATTGCCTGCAACTGTGTGTGTTGTGCAATTTCCGCCTTAGCGATGGAATTTTAGCTGAATAACAGCGATAGGTAATCCTGCCCAGAAGTCTGTTTAGTCTGTTGTTAAGTCAGGTGTTTGTCAGATGACGTTTACCTAGAACTATAAGCTAATAGATAACACTGCCATAAATAAATATAAATTTTAACGCTTAGTTTTACTTTCTAATTTATTTGCAGAGAAAAAGCCATTTGAAAGCAACTTTTGAGCGGCATTATCGAACTGTGTGTGGCGTATTCTTATTAGTTTTGTGAAGTAACCCGAAAAACAAAAACAAAAAACAAACAAAATGTCGACAGTCGATAAGGAAGAACTGGTCCAGAAGGCTAAACTGGCCGAGCAGTCAGAGCGGTGAGTTAATATTATTTAATAACTTATAATTTAATTATAAATAAGCTCACTTTTGTTGATATTAAACTTGGTTATTTAAAGGATATTATTATAACTATAATAAAATCAGCAAGAAGTCTCTTTTAATTGCAACTTTATAGCATTTTTATATATAATATTCCCAAAATCAACAAGTTTATTATTATTTTTGTAGATAAAAATCTTGAAATGCATTTCCCTTTCTCAAGATATGACTTATCTTTATGTAGTCTATGATTTATATATATTTTTCTTTGCCTTTTTAATGACTAATTTAAATTTGTTTTTGTGACATTTGCAGGTACGATGACATGGCCCAGGCCATGAAATCCGTCACAGAGACCGGCGTTGAGCTTTCAAATGAGGAAAGAAATCTGCTCTCCGTTGCCTACAAAAATGTGGTCGGTGCCCGCAGGTGAGTCCTCTTCCTCCTCCTCCCTCCTCCCCCTCTAATTAGACAAAGCTCCATATTTCATTGTACCCTTTCCCCCCGCTCTTCAAACCAGGTCATCGTGGCGTGTCATCTCCTCCATTGAGCAGAAAACCGAAGCATCCGCTAGAA
>VNJS01016238.1:0-17507 GCA_008042575.1 Drosophila watanabei
TGTTGTTGCTTGTGTATAAATTAATTCCCCAGGTTAACTGCAGAGTAACGTTTTATAATTAAGCCAGCTGCATAATTATGAGGAGCAAACCAACACAAACACGTCGGCGTGTGCATATTGCAGGCATGCAGGATGCTAGGCTGGATGTGTGTGTGGCCACGCATATATTTAAAATTATAAACACTCAGGGAAAAGGACAAGTATGTTGAAGGAATAATTAGGATAAGTTGAATCTATACTAAATTATTTTGTTACATTTATATATATTTTATAAATATATTTTCAACGTTTTTACTTATATTTAATTGATAAATATGATATGGAATTACTATAACAATTCAAGCACCGATTAAGCAATGTCCTTATATGCATTATTGATTTTATTTATTAGTGTATTTATATTTATTATATATATATAGAGACCTCTATATAGGAACTGGGTACCGAGATACACGCAATTGGCGACATTTAAGCACGCAACGTTAACCCCAGGACGACCGGGACGCAGCACACACTTATTATCATAATGAACAACAAGGACGAAGGACGAAGGGAGAGATTGGGCCGTGTGGATATGTGGGGTGTAGCCAGGACACGGTTAAGTGGTTTGCCGCATAATCGACGGTCGACGGGCCTCGTCCTGGAGGCGAAACGGATCGAGGCGACTGGCGGAGACAGAGAAATGTTCATTAATATACAAAAGCTCGGGTCATCCGCAAACTGTCCGTCACTCGGCGGCCAATGGGGATACTCGCGTAGCTCCTCTGACATCCTGTCCTGTCCTCTGTACTGTCTGGCCTGCCTGTCGGCTCTGTGAGCTCCTTGCCCCTCATCCCCAGGACATTCTTTCTTCTTTGTGGCAGTGGATGGTGGCCCATCAAAAAGCTTTATCACTCTGGCCCCACCCCGGACCACAGACGAGCCGTGTTATTGCCACGCGGCCTTTTGGCCCTGCCCCCCATGTAAAAGCAATAAATAATGGGCCAGTTTACGAGGTATGTCGCGTCATAAAAATATTTTATCCATTAGACTTTGTCTCTCATCGCAGCCAAGTTGCTCTGTTTGTTTGTTTTTGTTGCTTCAGTTTGCTTAATGGCCATTAATAATTGTTGAATTAATGCCAACCGAGGAATTTGGATCACAGTTCACTTGAGCAGTCTTTGGTGTGTGTGGTGTATATATCAATGTGCATTTCAGAGGTGGGTCTAACATTGATATTTAGTCAACTTTACTTTGGGTTAAATGATTTAAATTCTATCGGTGGGAGAATTTTGAAAGATTATGATTATCTTCAATCTTTTATATTCCTCCATTATTATTTCAACTTCACAGTATAATTGATTACTTAATTTTAAACCAATTTTACTTAATTAAATACACAAAAAATTATAAACTCTACTAATCATTTCCGCAATTCAATCGATACTATCGAGAGTTTGCCATCTCTATACAAAGCCATGTGGCGTATACTTGATGCTAATTGAGTGTTCATCGGCAGAATTGCAAGTTAAAAATTGCATTGAACTAGTTTTTCGGGGAATTATTCTTTAACCGAGCCTAATATTTATCTTTTGCAGTTTCTGCATCTTCTACTTCAGAATTAATGTTTATTGATGCGCAATTTATCTCTCTTCCAATATAAACAACTCTTCGGGGAATATACATAAGCTCACTGGCCATATTTGTCCTAGTTTCGCCTGCGAATCAAAAATCAACTAAAAGAAAAATTGCATCAAATCAATATTATTCATAGACATGCTCCCCCCTTTGTGTACATCATCATCGTCTAGTATTTCGGCATTCGAGGGAGTTGCTGTCTGTAATTTTTCATTTCTGTCATGACACCAAACCAACAGCAAAATAGCAAACCAGGGCGAGTGCAGTTCAATGACATAATTTGTCGCAGCGCATCAATAGAGTGGACAGGGACTGGCACACGGGCACCGAAATGAGAATGGAAATGGAGGTTGGGCATTGGGGCAGCAGAGTGGATCTCAAAACAATGGGGCACCGGAGCAACGTCAACATTGTCCAAACGTCAACGATGTTGTCGTCATGGCAGAGTCATCATCATCGTCATAATCATAATCATCGTCGTCGTCGTCGTCATTGTTTCGCCTGAACTTTATTGTTTTGATTTATGCGCCAGCACAACGAGAGCAGGCGAAGGAGAGTCAGAACTATACACTGTTAAGAAAAATACAATCAAAGAACTGATTTTAAAACGATAAAGTACAAAAACAATGTACAAGAAATTATCTAAAAGAAAAAACTCGAATTTCAAGTACCAAGTAAACTTTATGAGAAGCGCAGAGAAAGGCCAAAAAATTACGAAACTGCAAGACAAACTTTAAAGTTATTTCTTTGAATAACAATATTGTAAAGAAGCGTGTAGGGCTTAATAAATGCTAGACAGACTTTATAATTAGTTACAAATTAATATTCCATTCACTAATTACATGTTGCTGACTTTATAAAACCCCCGAAAAGAGCAAGACATCATTATGTAGTGTTTAATGCAAAATTCCACAATCGATTTTTTTAGCAGTGTCGCGAGGTCAGAGTGAAAGGGAGCACGGTGCATGCCAAGCGAAAACTTTGCGGGTTTCAAACTGTCGTTGGTCCACGTAGGTCCCCGCCCCCCCCTAACTACTACTACGCCCCTGGTATATACTCCCTCCCCCTCCTCCTCGTTCATTTCGCCTGCACTGGACACGTCGCGTTGTTTATTCCGCCAACGCCAAACAATCGCGGACCCAGCTCCGTGGCTTCAGCGTTGTTGTTTTTGTTATACTTGCCACAGGCATGGGGGAAAAGGGGGGCGGCGTTGTGCTGGTGCAAATGAAAATGATGTTGTATGCTGGCACTGCCGCTGCCACCATGCCAGTGGCATCCATCCAAGCATCAGCAGAGCCATCACCATCATTCCAGGGCCCGTTGCCCGATTATGTTAATGTGCCCAGAGATTTCTGCCATTATGATGTTGTTCGCTAGACGACCACTCTGCATATTTGACGGGGACCGCAGCTAGCAGAAATCTCGAATCTGGGGAACCTGGAAGCTCCAGAGAGAACGAACCCCAAGGGGCAACCGTCGCCAATGCAACATTTTGGTAAAATTTTCCCTCCTCTCCCCCCTGCTACTTTTCGCACTGGCACTAGCACTAAACAATTTTAAGTCCTTTCTTTTTTTTGTTATTTTAGCCAAAGGCTGAGGGAAAGTGGAATGAATGGAGAATATGCCAGGCAGAAGTGCTCAGGCAAATATTTGAGAAGCGCCGAGGAAGGCTCACAATGAATGGATTTAGGATTAAAGCTTTTGGCAACAAAGAAAACTGTTTTCGCAAGAAATCTTTTATTAAACAAGTTTGAAGAATCAAATTTATTTATTTTAAAAAGATTAATTTAGAAATAAAGTAAAAACAAGCTGACAGCAGAAAGGATCAAGATATAAGCTTACAAATTAAAAAGAAGTAAAAGAGTTATAACAAATACACAAGACTTAAAATTCATTCAACAAAATATTATAAAAAACCCCACAGGCTAAATTTATTATTTAATTAAGATTCCCCGCCATAAATATTCGCAAAATCAAATATTAATCGAAATTTGTTTGCAATTTTCTGCACTTTTATCTCCACAAATAAATTAAACTGTATTATGCTTGATTTAGTATATTTCGGTCTCGTTTTTATGATCCCCTCTGCAAAAACAATGGCTTCATTAAAGAGTAAAGCAATTATTTTGCAACAGCGAAAAATACGAAAAATGGCAAAAATAATATACATTAAAAGTTTGCTTTGCATACGCGGCAGTGATAATAAATAATTTTCATCTAATGCCTGAAATCGGCCCCCATAATTAAGCAGGCTGCAAAATGGCAAAAATAACAAACAAAAACTATGGGTACCAGCTGCAATATATGTTTGTGAATATATATAGCAATTCCCTCCCGCTTGGGAGTCTCCTCGCTTTTTCCCTCAAGTGGAAGCGAATGCAATATTGAAACGCATTTTTCTCCACTTCCCCTCGCATTTTTTTTTTGTCATCAAAATCGTGAAAAATTGTTGCAAACTTTGACAGGGCAAAAATTATGATAGCTGTTGCTTTTTTCTGCTGGAGGGAAAAACCCGTCGTCCGCCCGCCTGGTAATAATTTTATGTCATAAATAAATCGCTGAAAGTTTGTTTGGTTGGTTGGCAACGAAAGGGGGAAAAAAATCACCCCATTTGTTATTGAATTTAAGCTTTGGACTGTGAAATGTTTGGGAAATGATAAGCAGAATAGCAAGGGGCCAGGGGTCATGACATTTTCCCCAGAAAAATATGTATTCAGGAATTTAAAAAATTTCCCCAACGCTGCAGTTTTTGTATTTAAACGATAACAACGCGATTTCATCAAATTAGCGAGTCGTTTAAATCGTACAAAGTATAAATGACAAGCAAGCGCACAAAAATTTCAATAAACACACCAAAGAATGTCTTCACGAGATAAACTTTGGTTTTTTATTTTATTTTCTTGCATCTTTACGAGCTGTCGAATGAGCTGACAACACTCAGGTTGGAAGCAAGGGAAAAAATACAAGAAATACAAGAAAATTATAGCTGCAGCTGACAGATTTTTATGACTTAATAAAGCGGAAGCGCGAGACCGAGAACGAGAACGAGAGAAGTTCAAGTTTGCGGAGGAGTAAATGTGGGTTATGGGGCGGACGGGATATATAAATACACAAAGTTGGAGAGATAAGACCCAGTAACTTACTGCCCAGACAGTTTAGACACCTACCAGCAGCAAGCAAACTTTAAATTTCAGAGTGTTATTTGCACAAAAATAAACGTAAAATAGGAGCACAAACTTTTTCCCCACTCGGAAAAGTTAATCGAAGCCGGTTAGAACTTCCAACAAATTGACCGGAAAATGTTTGCGAATTGCCAACGGAACTGAGTCGTCGTCCCCGAGCTCGGCTGAGATTTCGGTGGCCAGTAAACTGACTTGGCCAAAGGCTATCGATTCCCAAAAACTTCCACACACACACAGTCGAAGGATACCAAATTAAACAGGCGGTCAAAGTTAAGCACACACACACACACAAGGAACAATTTTAATTTTATAACAAAAGTTTTTATTTCCACACTGACAGATATTGATAAAAAAGGAACAAACAAGAGTTGGAAATGTGTCATCTGGACTATAGAATACCGAGTAATCAATAAGTTGAAAGTGTTGCATACTTTCAGGCAGCCTTTTTAAAGATTTGAGAAATTGAGATTTGCTTATTTTTATTTTAATGTACTGAAAAATTATTTTAAAACATGTTAAAAACTTTCAGTCTACCTAGTTCCCTTTAAATACAATATACCCTCCAAAATCAACTACTACCCGGTATAAATATATTAATTTTCTATCGAGTGCTAAAAGTTTTTGGTAGACTGCAAACTTTTTAGGGGCAAAAAAAAAGGGAACGGAGCGAACAGATTTCTCTAATGAAATTTATGAAATTGTATTTCTGCCAGCCAGAGAGAATGAATGAAAATCCCTGGCGAAAGTTGTTTACGCCAATTTGGGTCAATGAAAGTTCGGTTGCGCTTCGAAATCAATTGCATTTTGATAAAGTTCTGCTGCTAGTCCTCGCTTGCCAAACCCAAAAAGCTCCGCCCTTTCAGCTGCAAGTGTCACTTTTCAGTTTGACACTTTTTTTTTGTTCGTAGTCGTCGTGGCCCAAACTCAAACCCAGAGTCAGATCCTGGGATCCAAAGTACCAATAAAATTTTCTATAAATGGAAACAAAGTCAAGTCAGTTGACATTCCCGGCTGTCAGAGTGCCAGAGAGTAAAATCCCGGAGTAACAAAAGATTTTCCAGGGGCCACTTCTCGGCAATTTGGTTGTTTGTGTTCGACATGGCCGAAAAAAGACAAAAAATAAATAAAAGAGTGGTATAAAAATAGTAGAACAAGCTGAATATGCTAACCACAACAGACGGCCGCCAACTATTTTAGGATGCCAAAAAGCCACCAAAAACTAAAGCAACAACGCAACTTGCATGTTGATATCGCGCCGCCTGTGAAAACAATGCCAAAGGCCATGTGTAAATATGCTATGCAAAGTTTTTTCTTCGCTTTTCCCGCCCGCTTTTCCCACCCACCGCCTTTTCTATGCTGCTGCTGCGGGATAGACGTCAGCTTTTCGCATAAATGTCGATGCACAGTGGAGCAATGTAATTGCGGGAAAATGCCAGCAAAATGCCGGCAAAATTAAGTTCTTCGAGTGGAAAAGTTTTCTTTGGGAATGAAATTTAAATATGACTTTTGTGTGGTGGTTCTGAGGTGGCTGTTGGGTGGTTGGTATGGCGAAAGGGAATGTTTGCGGCTTTTATTACTATTTTATTGACTGATATTTATGGTAAAAGTATTTTCTTTAATTGTGCTTTTTCGATAGAGTCTTGAAATGGAGAGTTGAGGTTTTGGGGGAGAATCAATTTTAAATAAAATTGAATATCTTAAATTGTTAAACTTGGCTTAATTTCAACTTATATAATTTTAAATAAAATGTAATATCTAAATAGTTGCATTTGGCATAATTTCATGTCACACCTTTTTTCTAAAAAAAAATGTTTACAAATATTACATGCATTTATTTATTAAATAATGGATAAAATATTCAATAAATTTTTTGTATATTTCGTAGCAATAAAATATACAATACATTTTCTGTATATTTCGTAGCAATGTAGTGTCATAAACCCATAAGAGATAGCTCCTTCTTTACAGCTCTTACAATATTTACAATTTAGTAACTTTACAATTCTATTGTATATTGTTTTTCATTTTTACCAATGTACTTTCTATTGTTTGCACAAAATTCTATTGCACTTTTCATAGTTTGAATTTAATATTCTTTAAACTTTAATGACTAAACATCGTTCTTTTTTTGGCATCTGCTCCTTTTGCCTTTCTCATTATGCGTTTAAACCATACCAGCTTCATTTCTTTGCCGTTGGGGCAGTCATATTTCCATTTAAAATTTTTTTGTTTTCTAATGCAGGCAGTTTCCCATTTTTATTTTGTATTTTGCTGCGGTGGCTGCTGTCGTCGTTGCCTATGCACATTTAGCAATGTTAGGCAGTCAACCAAAAACAGATTTTTTTTTTTTGTGACAACGAACGCCACAGGCCACAACACGACTGGAAACAACGAACAACGTTAAAAATACAAAACATAAGAAAGAAAAAAAAAGAACGAAAGAAATCAACTTGCAACATGCAACAAAAGCCGCGTTTCGTTGTCCTCGTCGTCATTTGGGGCCATGTCAGTGACCGAGAAATTCCTGGCATGAAAGTTGCAAAAATCCAAAGCAACGCAGCCTCTGCCTGCTCTCTCTCTCTAGGATATGTAGGGAAAAATCAGGCAAAAAGGCAGCGGCGGCGACGACAACGGCGAACGGTGGTTTTTATTGCCAGTGGCAGGATAATAGCAAGCAACAGCAACAATGGCCCTGGGTAGTAGGCATCGCAGCTGCATCGCATCCTTGTTGTCATTTCTAACGTGGCTCTCATTGGTGTCCTTTAAGGCCCGACTCGACTCCTACCCACGGCTAGGGCCGCTGCCACCTACAGAGGATGCCTGCCACTAACCCAGCAACCCAAGTGAACTTCATTTTGTTGTTGTCAACACTCCTCCCTCTTCTGGGAGTTGCCTGCACTGGGACAAAATATGGGTATTATTGGTGTATTATCGGGGATTTTTAAAAGAGGTTTTGTGGTTTTATATATTATCTTAGGAGGAAGCAAAATATTGGTATTATTGCTATATAATTGGGGATTTTTAAAAGGGGTTTTCTGGTGTTATAAATATCCTTAGGAGAAAGGAAAATGTAGATTTTAGACAGAGTAAAAATTTTCAAGAAGCTTGCAGTAAGTGCGTACTCTTTTGTTTAACTCTTTAAAAAGTATTAAGAATAGCTAAAATAACAAAAAAAAATACTCATATAGGAATATTGTCTTTAAAAAACATATGCTTTTGAAATATATAAATTTCCTAAGATTTTTAAAACAATAATATGTTGAGGGATGTATAATATCACCTTTTTTTGAGAAAACTTCTTTTCAAACTTGAAATTTCAAAGCAAAAACTTTAATAATAATCTCAAAAATAATACCCAAAAGAAATCCCACAATTTCTCTCAGTGCACTGCCACCGCCAACAGGCGACTTGATTGTTGTTGCCTGGCGCTGCTTTGTTTCATTTGAGCTTTGTTCCGCCAGCAACTTTTTTATGCCATTGCTTGGGTCGACATTTTTCCGCGCTTCTTTTTTTTTGTGTTTTGTTTATTTGGGCGCCTCTTCCTCCTTCATTTTGTGATTTGCCAAATTAAATTTCCAACTCAATTTGTCGACCTCGAGAGAACTCGAATCCTGCTCCTCAAGCCACCAGAGTGACTAATTAGTGCCGGCGCTGAAAACTGTGCTATGAAATAACGAAAGAAAAACCCTAAAGCATCTGCCAGCAGCTCAGGACAATTGCAATTACTCTGAGGAGCAATATTGATGAGGATATTCGAGAGGGATTCCCAGGGCTGGCTAGCATTTTCCGTAAACAGAAGCTACTGGCCAGGCCGAGAGCGAATGCATATAATGAATATCAATTAGAGGAAATTATAGACAGAATCCACACAGCAGGCCAGCTTCGATTTCAAAGATAGAACCCAGGATGATGTGTGTACTCTTCGGTCCTGAGTGCTATTTTGTTGACTGACTGAGAGTCTGTTTGCCTGGGCATTGGAATTTGAACAAGTATAGCAACATGCACAGGGAGAAAATGTATTTTAAGTATAAAATAATTATGGTTTATTGTAAAAGAAAGAATTTTAGCTTGGGTTGTTTCAGAGGAAATTAATTTATAATTTATAGAGACAATAAGTTAGGTGTAATTTGTTATTATAAATATCCTATAGCTGTTAGTATAGGATTCTTCATCTGTAATTTTCTCAGCAAATAAAGTTTAAAAAAAATTAAAATTCATTATATATTTCCTTATACATTTTTTTTCCAGTGCCTAGATACAAATTTCCTTAGAAGCTTATAAAGAAATTCTCCCTCCATGACTCTATGCCTCTAATGTGGCCTTTTTCACATATTTGGCACCCAGAAAATGGTATGAGGTGGCGATTTCTCATTTTGATTTGGTTTCTGCCCACTTTTCCTCGGCTCTTTTATTATCTGCTGATTTCTATTTGTATCTGTGTTTGAATCCGAATCTGAATCTGAATCCGTATCCCAATCAGACTCCACAGCAGACAGAGGACGGGCGTCTTTCATGCTCCGATAAATAAAATGAATTGAAAAGGCAAAAACCAACACACAAACACATAAAAATAAAAAGGAAACTCTGCTCGGGGATAACAGATTAGTTGGAGCAGCGTCCTGCTGTCTTCCCATGGAAATCAAAACATTTTGTTAAAAGGAAACACACACCACACGCACACACACATATATATCCAGGAGCCTATTCACACAGATACGAATGCGCGTTTATCAGCGGAAACGAAAGATACGCTCTACGTGCCGAGGACCCAAGCTCTAAACTGCCAACTCCTCCGCTTCAATGGAAACTGTCTATCTCGGCGAGAGAGTCCTAACGCATTTTGTTGCCAACTTATGTGTAATAAAATGTAATAAAATAAAACTCTCATATTAGAGATGTTGTGCCATTTTTTCCTGTCGTCGTTGTCGTTGCCCCCATAAAAAGCTCACCAAATGTCGGCTAGTTTGGCTGTTCTTTGCTTTTTTTTTTTGTGTATTTTGAGCTGTCTGCGGTTGGTATTAGCCACATTACACACTTGGAATAAAAATCTCAAGGATATCTAGGAAATCGCCTTAAAAATGTGGGGAAAGGTAAGGGACTAAAAGGGAATTACTAAGCTATTTAGGGATATTTATTTATGGAGGATGTGTTTTCTTTAGGTTTTTTTTAGAGGTAGATAAACCTTTTACACAATATTTTTAGACTGCGATTTATATTTCTATTTCAAAAACACTAAAATATTTACGTAAATATATCCACATATTAATTTTTAAACGCTTTAACTTATATAATAAAAATGCTACCCCAAAGCTAATCTCTCCCATCTAAATTTATATAAAATAAATCAAGCAACTTTTTACTAATAAAGCTGAAGCAAATTTGCCTAGTTAGGGGTATCCCTTACTTTCTCTCAGTGCTTATATACCAAGTACTTTGTGATGGTAATGGTAATCATCATAACAATCAGATTGAAGTGCCCGCAATGACACATAACAGAGCTTATTAGGATCAGCGTCGCTCGTGGATAGTTAATGTCGCTGGCGATTAAAATCGAGTGGTTTTAGTGGAGATTTCCGCACTTGATTGATGATTCTGATGTACTTCTGCTCTTCAACCACCACCGCAATCGCGTTCATTATTCCGTTTTCAAAATTAAACTCGTATCAAAAAACATTTAAATGACAGTTAAAATATAAATCAAGTGGCGGCAAAACGCAATCTGTCAGTTATAGCTGCTATTCCCATAAATGCTAACTGGCAAAAGAAAAAAATTGTTGGAAAACTTTTTATGGGACATTTCATCTCATTAGGCAGCTGCTGGTGCTGCTGTTGGTGCCGCCAAAAGGCAAACCGAGGCGAGGCGAAACCATTAATTACATTTGGCTGCCAGCGACAAATTGAATTAACTTGTGTCAAAGTGCAGCGTATTGATTTTCTAATTGGGCCCAGGACCCAGGACCCCGCCACAACCACAAAGGCAAAATGGGACGGCCATTAAAAACTCATTTTGCAATGCGGAGCGGAAAATTAATAACAATTTTTTTATAAAATGAATTTTCTTTTTGCTCGCAAACAAACAGAGCTTGAGGCCCCCTTGCTGACCATTAACTTAATGAGGGTCATTGAGGGCCGGCATGTTGGCTCTTCACACCTTGGCAACAGATGATGACCACAAAGGACTACTACGACGATGGCAAGGCGTCCCGGATGAAGACGTTGTTTTTGTTTATACACTCTCTCACTCGCCGCCTCCTTGAACTACCGCCCTAAGGATATGCCAGAGCAACGGAAGGCACCGGGATCCAAAAGACTTTTTAATGTGCCAACTTCCGTTGGCGCGCAAAAAGAGGGAGAGGAAAAGGAAGACTCCGACTCCGACGTCGACTTCTGCGGCGGAAACGGAAGCCAAACAAATATGGCCGACGCACGCTCCGGCGGATAAAAAAAAAGAAGCAACAATAAAACTTTTTTAATGCATTTTTAGATGCCTCACTGAGGGATGAAGGCACAGTGGTTTAAATTGAGGCTTTAAACAAGAACATGATTTATGACATTGTGTCAAAAACAGTTAATGAATATTAATGGGTTAAATAAAACTCATTGTTATGGCAGAGTTTACATATTTAAATTATATTAATGATGAGTAAAAACAGAACAGTATTTAATTTCAAATTAAAGAACTTTTAGCTAACAATTACCTAAAGTAACACCTCAATTTATAATCCCAGTTTTTCTCGCTTACCCCTTCTTTATTATTTAGCATTTCCCATTTCCCCTAAGCCTCGTTTCAGTGCAAACACCAGCTTAATGAAAATAAATGTATTCGTCAGCCGAATTCCATTAGCTAGCTTATCCCTTAATATTGCCGCATTAATTATAAGTTTACGCTAATTAAATTTTCACAACTTTGTACACCACACCTCACCCACTGTGCCGTCATGGTGGATTATTTCGGGTGTTTTTCCCCCCTCGTTTCGGGGGTCAAATCATCCCCCCGGCGAGTGTCTTTACAAATTTTTGATTTGCCAATGAAATATTTGGGCCACTTTTTATTTTCGTTTCGTTTCGTTTTGTTTGTTGTTTTTTTTTTCGTATATATAATTTACGCCAATTTATTTTTGTCGTTTTTAATGTTTTTCTCGTTTTTCATTTGGAGCCTGCGGTTAGCAAGGGATAGTATTAAAAAACAGGAAGTTTTTCCTCTGACGTTGATGCTGATGATGATGATGATGGCGCAAAAAACAAAACAAAATAGAAATAAAGTGAAAATAAAAATAAAACAAAAAGCAAAGCAAACCAGAACGAACCGAAACGCTGATACAGGATGATGGCCGGCGAGTTGGCCAAATGACAGAGGATAGTAAACAGGACATAACGACAATTTAAATGACATTTTTAGTTGGCATTTATGGTTGAGCAGCAGAGGATAATAATGGCTTCTCTTCGGTTCCAATTCAACTCTATCTCGCTCTCTTTTTGCCTCCCCTGTGGTTTTGTGTGGATAGTGACATGCGATATTTGATCAATAAACTTGCCAGGACAGCACAGGATACGCCGTGATGTGTGTATCCTGTTTTTGCCAGTTCCTGCAGCAAGTCCTCAGCTGAATTTCACTCCCTCAGCCAGGAGCTTGGCTTATTTTTCCTTTTGACTCGAGCCGCATTCATTATGAAAAGCAAACAAGGTAGACGCCACTAGACGCCACATCAATCTGGCTTTTTTTTCTGTGCACCGGAAGAAAATATTGCCCGAAGAATATAGGGAATATTACAATCTTTATTGGGTTAATTTTAAATATTTTTGTTGATATATAAATATTGGATATTTATGAACTTGAAGTGAAATATTCAGATCATTTGGTTGGAAGGTTTGTGAAATATATAAATTTTAAATTGTTACTATTGTCACATAATGGAAAAAATTATCTTTCATCTTTTAATTTTTAATATAAGATCTTGAGATCCTTAAGTTAATTAATATCTCTAGAATTAGCTCTAAAGCTTCTTATTTTTTCTCCACGTGCATCTCCATCTAAAGCGTTTTCGCACGTTTTCCTTGCCAGCAGATCAAAGGACCTTCTCCTCGTCGCCGTCGTCGTCTCGTGGCACTCGAGGGGTTTCGCTCTGGCAAAACAAAAACCCTCGGGCCTGTCTCAAGCGTTATTTATTGTTAACGAAATAGCCGACGCCTACCTCCCCTCACACACCCACCAGCCCAGCCATTCATCCTTCCTCCTTACCCGAAGCAACCCCCAATTCACTTGCCAACGCCTTGGGGGGGACAGAGGTTAAAGTTAAAGGGTCTTGGATCCGCCTTGGATCTCGGGGTTGCCAGACCTGGCCAAAGGGTCCCCGAGACATTATCATTATTCCGAGCTGTCTGGCAATTAATCAAATGCTAAATGCCAACAAAAAACGCATTTTGCGGCTTACAAGGCTGTCGACTTTCAGGGGTTAACGCAAATTACAGTGAAAGGTTTCCTTTAAGACAGACGTGCAAAGAAAAGGAGAAAACGAAAAAAAACAGAGGATATAGGAAAACAAATTAGCATAAGACATGCAACAAGTTAAGCCTTCTTGAAAGAAAATTTATATATACTTTTATCTAGGGAAATCTAAGGTAGGAAACGTAAACTTTTCAAGTAAGAACAGGTTCTTAAAGTCTTAGTTTTAGTTTAATTTTTGGTTGTAAGTTGGTCTAATTCCCTTAAAAACTATTTATTTATTTTACTCACGTCATAGGATCATCAATTTCCACTTTAGCTTTACAGTTGGAATACTGAAATGAAATTAAATACAAAAGTTATTAGATAATTTATTATTTCTCCTTAGATTCCTTAATAAAAATATATTTTCTGGTGTGCTAGGAACCACAAAATTTGCATCCTTAATGTAATTAAGCTAACCGCCATAGTTAGCTTCCACTGTAACTTTTCGAATCTTGCCTCTGTCCTCTCCTGGTTGTGTCGTTATTGTTTCAATTGTTTTTGGCCAGCCTGTCCCGATGACAACAAAACTAAATTAACACACACACACACTCACAGAGGACAAAGGACAATGAACACTGGACACTGCCCATAGAATCACTACACTGTCCTGCTCAACTGTCCCCCCCTTCGATCTGCCATCAGTTTCGCACTCTCGTGTTGGTTCTCTTGAACACACAAAGCCAATTGACAGTATGGATGCTCTGGGGGGGGGGATTCGGATTCGATGCGACTTTTCCGGGGGGCACGGGAGAGCCAATTGAAAGCAGCACACAAGGATTACAATCTATCAGCTCAGTCCCACTCTCTCTCACCTCCCTCTGGCCATCTCCATTTCCCTTTCTCCACTGCAGGCGAATTTTGGGAACTTGTCAAGGATTCAAAGTTCGAACGCTTTTGGACCGTGGTCCGTATTGGTCATTCCATTGCTGTCCCCCTCGCTCTCGTTCCTTGTTCAACTGCAGCTCAGCTCTTGTCGCATTGCAGTTTTGCCGGGGTTCAAGCGCTTTGTGTGTGTTAAAACGCTTTTTATTGTTGTAAATTTTCGGGTGCAAGGTTTGTTCTGCCGCGCTTTTTCTCTTTTTTTTTCTACAGTAAAATTGGCCTACAAAAGCTTCATAGAAAAAATAACAAAGGTTTATTGAAAAATAACTAATTTTTTGGTTCTTCGAACCGGATAGTCTTTCGATTGTCCTGCCATTTTTCCTATCAACGGTTAGGCAGGAATGTAGAAATGATTTCATATAAATAAATTCCGTAAACTTATTTAAGAAATTATGATTTATACTAGAAATTAAGAAATAAATAACAATAACATGGTTATAACCAAAACTATAATAACTTCACTTGGAAGTTTTACTACTATTTAATGAGTACTGTATAATTTACTACACATTTCCAGGCTATATTTTCTGTTTCATATTTTATAAAAACCAACCAAAGAGTATGAATTATGTCATAAACCTTAACAATGATAATAGAAATAAAGTTTTCATGGCACAGTTTATGAGAGCTTGAAACTGACGTTATTAAATCTCTAAATAGTTCGTAAAAAATTTAATTTCATTTTAAGTATGATATAAGAATGATTTTCATACGCTAAAGTTTCCTCTAAATAATTCAGAGACACAATAGAAACCAGAATATAATAAAATATAGAAAATACAAGTTAACTTAAACTGTAACTCAAAACTTTAAACTTTTAACCCAAGTTCCATTAAGAGAAGCTCGACTGTAGTTGCTTTTGGCTTTTCAATGATTGCCATAGGTTTTTTGCTTCGACCATTTGCATGTGCCAACTGCTGTCTGTGTGTGTGTGTGTGTGTGTGTGTGTGTGCGAGTGTATCTATGTCGATATCCTGCATCTGCCTGTGTCTGTATCTGTGCCTGGCAGGCAACTCTATTACACTTAAAACGAGTCAATGCGTTTTAAAAAGGAACGAACCAATTGAACCAGCAGCCATATATGGGGAAAGGGTCAACAAGGATCTATGTGGGAAACGTGTGCGAGTGTAGCTGTGATTGTGGGTTAAGGGGGAAGCGGAGGTGGAGGTGGGGAGTGCACCTTGGGGAATTTGTAATTGAGGCACGTGTATGGCTAAATGATTGTGATCTTTTGGGCATTTCAAATATGCAATTAACGAACAGTAATGAGTCCACAAAGGAGGCTGCAAATGAAAGGGGGCGATAAAGGGGGGAAAAAGGAAAGAGCTTTGTCCTAAAATAGGACAAAACAAAGGGGGGAGGACTAAGTGAATTGCATTAATTTGGGAGATTTGTGGGGAAGTAAATAGGTTGAAAATAGAAGGAATTGAATAGATGTATCTGAGAATTTAATTAAGTAAGGTTGAGCATAGTTTTTGAACAAGATATGTTGGTTGATAAGGATAATTTTCTTAAATTGATAGTAGGAAGAGGGAATAGAAATTAAATTATTGGGATTACGATGTCCTGTCAACGAAATTCTAACAATTCCAACATTTACCATTCGACCTAATCACATTTACCATTTCAACTTTAATCGAACTATTGCTAAATCCACTTTTCAACTGCCAAAAATGCAATGGATAAATCTGTCCCGACAATTCCGCCAGATAAACTAATATCTCTTTCTGTCCATATCCGGGCACGAGCTTTCCAGTCCATTGATGACCGACCAAACCGGCGCACCATTTTACAAATTGACTTTATGCCATCCATTTCGATTGCCATACCCTGCCGCCCTCTGTCCAACTCCCCAACTCCCCCCGACTCCCTACGAAAACCCTAATCCATGGCCCCCCTTTATATACCGCCCCCCCATTTCCACACCAAACCATCAATTCACACAAAAACGGCAGCTTAGAGCAAAGTTTTAGCAACTAAAAACGGCGTCACATAAATGAACAGGGAGAGGAGGGGGAGGGAGCCCTGTGTAGACACAAAGGCGGGGATGGGGGGGAATTGGAGACTCTATATAGAGGATATAGAATAGAGGGGGCTACGGACGTGGACATGTCACGCACACTTTATCCTTTATCCTGCCAGCGTCGTCGTGGCTTTTCGGAAAACGTTTCATTTTCCGTTCTGTCAAAGGTATACAAAACAAAAAACTTTTCCCAACTGGACGGGGCGGGGTACGGGTATGTCGACAACAGCTAAATGCGCGAAAATTTCCCCTTTGAATGGTGCAACATTGCAGGGAACGCACACACACTGGCACACACACAACCAACATACAATTAAAATGTAATTTTGTAATGCTGTAATTTGATTTTTTGCCCTTTCTACTCGCTAGCTGGTCATTTGCCCGTTTTTCAGTTTAAAATTGCTCAACGCAACGAACTTTGATGGTTTTCCAAAAAGAGAATATTGAATTGTCAACTAATTTTAGTTTGTGGAAATTATATCAATGAACTACATATATATTCTATATTTTGTGACAGTAATATGACAATAGAAAACAGGAATTTGCTTAGGTTTTATGGGAATTAAGGATATCTTCATAAAGATATTCTTTTTTCTAAACAGATACATGATTTTCTTCCTTAAAGATTATAGTAAATGGTGTAAAATTAAATTTAAAAAATCATAATAAACTAATTTTAACATATTTTAATTAAATTTGAATTCTAATAATGAACTACATATAAAATCTATATTTTGTGACAGTAAAATGACAACGAAAAACAGGAATTTCTTTAGGTTTTATGGGAAATAAGGAAATATGAGTGTCTTTAGAAAGGTATCTAAAAGAGCATTCTATTTTCTACATTCTATTTAAAAAATATAGTAAATGGTTTCTTTAAATTTTAAAAGTTATAATAAATGAACTAGTCTTCAATTCTATAACTTGAATTTGAATTCTCATAAAAGTTTGTTTCTTTTTACAGTTTTAAGAAAGGAATTATTCCAAGGGCTGATGATCTACGATGTTGCTTTACAAACAACTTTTTTCAAATCACATTTAATTAAAAATCCGTTAAATATTTCTTTAAATATAATAAAACTCAAATCGCTTAATAAAATGTTGCTTAGTCTCATTTTCAGTCTCACAGCAAACTCACCACTAATTTGATAAGTTAAATAACTGTCACAGGCTTAAACAAATATTATTAATAAATTGTAAATTGCATGCTGGGCATACAAATTTTTCGTATATCGCATAATGCCTCGTGAAAGCATTACAAAGTGTTAAGGGGATATATTCCGAGTTGAGGGCTGGAGAGGGGGCCTTCCAGGGG
>VNJS01016242.1:0-10018 GCA_008042575.1 Drosophila watanabei
GACCGGGATTCTGCAGCGCATGCACTCGTCAGATTGAACCCGGAGGAACGAAGACAAGAGCAGCTGCGGGATACTGCGCACCGTGCAACATGGCGATCTCGCGAGGAAAATCGCGGGCAAGAGCAGACAGGACTGCGACGACGACAGCAGTTGCATGACAGTGCCATTTGCTCGAATTGGAGAGCACAGGAAGAAAATCGGAGGACAGAGTGAGTACGAGACGCAGAAGCCCACAGGATCACCAGAAATAACCCGATACGTCGGGCACGGGAACAACAAAGAAACACAATCGTTCAACGGGAAACTCGACTTTAACGGAGACTTCGGGCGCAGCAATTTTGGGAAATGGCTGAGGAGCGTCTACTCACATATAGATCCAACTCCCAAAATCACCAGGCTGAGTCATTAAGGCAGTCAAAGCGAAATATTGCTACCAGGGTCGAACTCTCCACGGAAGAAAGAGATAATCAACGGGAACGCCAACGCCAAAGAACAAGAGCCACTGCGGGGGAACAATATCTTCGGAACATCAAGGATGGACCAACTGAGCGCTGTGTTTGCTGTGGAGGCACATGGTTTCCATCTAAGGTAAGCGGTTTAAACAAAATTTCTATATCTGCTAAGTTTCCCCATTTAAATGTTGAGAACGTGTTTTATTTAAGTAGAAAATTTCCGAGTCCGTCCGGCAAATATCAGTTTTGCAGCACATGCCGTCAGAGTGTTTCAAAGGGTCGATTGCCATCCCTTTGCCTCTCGAACGGCTTTGACTTTCCAGAAATCCCTGAGTGCCTTAAAAATTGAACATGCCTTGAGGAGCGCCTAATTTCTCCACGAATTCCTTTTATGCGAATTATCTCCCTAAAACCACCTATGCAAAAAAAGCAAGGTCGCAGATTCGATTTTACAATCGTACGGTAATACCTAAGGAACTTTACATGTACAAATTTTATGAAAAGCAGCGAATTCAAAACTCAACCTCAATCGCGAAATATCATGTGCGATAACTGCTGCAAATGTGATGGACAATTCGTTTGTTGACAACCTAGAACAGCATGACGACGGATATCACATTCTAAAAGGTCTCCGCTCTGCCCCTGCTCATTGGGAAGCCGAGAAAAAGAAGGTTATAGCCTTGATTAGACAATTACGGCTACCTATTTTTTTATAACTTTTTCCGCTGCTGAAGCTAAATGGAATAAACATTTAGTTTTTCTTTCCGGTCTATTGGATAATAAAAATATTTTTTTTCAGCTCTTTTTGCCGCCGAAAAAGCGCGATTAATCAGAAGTGACCTTGTAACATGCTCCCGATATTTTGATTTTAGGTTTCGGCAATTGATAAAATTGTTTATAAGCTCTGAAATTTTTGGCGAGCATACCCTTATCCATTATTATTGGAGGATTGAATTCAAAGCTGGAAGGACCAGAAAATTCCAAGCAAGTTGTCTGATTTATTGATCGCTTTATAACCACCACCGGGGACGATCCTGAGTTGCAAGAAGTAATTCAGTATTAGCGCCATAAGCACACTTCCTCGTGTCTAAGAGAACTGCGGGGCCAGGAATTCTGCAGATTTCAAATGCCATATCCTCCAATGCCTGAAACAATGGTTTTGTTTCCATTGAAAGAAAACGAAGCCAAAGTTGAACATTATAAAACAATGTTTGGCAAAATTAAAGAGCTTTTAAAATCGAGTTCCGATGATGAAGCAGTCCTTTTCAATAATTTTGTATATTTTCTCACCCACCTAGAAATTACTTTTGAAGAGTATAAGCTCGCAATTCGTTCAAGCCTTAAAAAACCTCAAATATTTCTCCGCCGCAAATTTTCGGATAGGTTAATTAATGCTTATAATAGGGATATCCTTTTCCTACATGAGGCAAACATGGATATACAATTTATCTTAGATGCTTTCGCCTGCTGTAGTTATATAATTAACTACATCAACAAATCCAACCGGGGGTGTTGCAACTGCTTCGAGAGGCAATGACTGAAATAAGTCCTGGAAATATTTCAGTTAAAAGAAAACTGCAGCATCTCGGGAGTAAGTTTATTAACGCTACGAAAATATCAGCCCAGGAAGCAGCGTACAATATTTTAGGTTTACACATGTCTGAGGCAAGTGAAGTCAATATTTTTGTAAACACTTGCCATCCAGATAAATGGGTTCGGATAGTGAGATCCAACAGGGAATTAGAGCAGCTTCCTGGGAACTCAACTGATATTTTTGAGCAAAACTTGCTAGATCGGTATGTGCAAAGGCATGGAAACTTGAAGTTGATATGCCTTGTAGAATTTGCAGCTTGGTTCAAATTTACTAAGATAAACGCACGGCCGGAACAGTCCAACAAAGATTATGATGAAGCGATCGACTTGGACCTGGATGAAGAGAATCTTATTGCTAATCAAAGCTACCAATTGCTAGATGGGACTGGTAGTTTCAAAAGGCGTAAACATGCCTTAATTCTTAGATGGGTTCGCTTTAGCTTGAACTCTTCTCCGTCGGATTATTTTAGAGAGCATGTAATTCTTTCTTCCCATGGAGAAGTGAAGAGGCTGAACTTATTTCGAATGACAATGAAATGTCATTCAGAAACAATTATGCAACCATTAAACGCAAAAAGAGCAGTATGATGTGTTTGATGATATGGAATTAGAGAGAGTTCTTTAAGATTTTTTTATGATAGGGAAGATAATGAGCCTCTCCTCAGGAACCTGGCTCTCAATATTTAGATGAAGAGTTTAGGGCCTTGGCAGTACCAAACGTCGGACAAAACGTAAAGATGACAATTCGGCAAATAATAACCCAGAAGATGATGAACTTCAAGTTATTAGACTTCCCCCGTTGGTATCTGATGAAAGCCTTTGTTCGCTTTCTAGGTCGCTTAACTTTAAGCAGCGTGCAAAAAATATTTTTTATGAATACGTTGGCGGAGGGGCTGGAGTAGGCAAGATCAGGCTGATTTCTACCATATATCAGTCTATAACTTGGCGAGCTACTAAGCTACCGGGAGCCACTGATTCTGCAAAGGTCTTACTTTGTGCTCCTACTGGAAAAGGAGCTTTTGGAATTGGAGGACATACACTTCATTCCCTTTTTTCACGTTTCCGATTAAATACCTTGACACGTCATTTATAATTGTATATAGAGGTCCAGGATTTCCTATAGCAAGATTTCGAAATGAAATTAAATCTGACGTTGAAAAGGTACGCAGAATGGATAATATCAAAGTGGAAATATTAGGAGACTTTAATATCTGCAGATCCACAACAAGCGATGTCCTGGAGGAAAATTTGAATGGATATAATCTTTATAATCTCTAAGAATAATTCCCCAACAACAAAACATCTGACTCAAATTGGATATTTACTGATGCTCGAATTCTAGAAGCTGTTGCTCTTACCTATGAGACCCCTTATAGATATCATGAGGTATATTTTTGCAATATAGCTAGTAATAGAGTATATTTCAGCAATTTATTTAATTAAGGTTAACTAGATTTTATATATCGTACTGTAAATATATATATTCTGTATCAATTTAAAAATAAATAAATTTAATTTTTGCAATGTGTTTTATATAAAACTCTAATTCCCCTTGTGGATTGAGACCTTCTTGTAAGTGAGTTCATTTATTTAATTAAGGGTATAAGTAAAATAGTTTTTTATATATTGTAAAAATATTTTCCTGTATCCATTTATAAAAAAAACTAATAATTAATTTAACAATGTGTTTTAATTTAGCTTTAGTTCCCCCTCGTGGATTGAGACCTTGTCGTGGTGTGGGGGCTTAGTACGTGAATTTTGACCAAAAAATATCAGAGACACTAACCGCAATCCTTAAACATGCAACTTTCAATACAATACTTACTTTTTGCAAGGGTATTCAAACTCCGGCTTGCCGAAGTTAGCTTCCTTTCTTGTTTATATTATATTTCCTTTTGTTATTGGTTATATGTTTACTGGTGAAAAGAGATGCACAAAATAAGTTATTACTATCGGTATTATTAATTTTATTTGAAAAATTATATTCAGCAGTTATCTGTTTCTTATGTACTAAGTGGACTTTCTTTATATATTTAATGAAACTTGCCCCTATAAAGTATTTAATAGTAACAACTAATCTTCTACCACATATAACATAATTTTATGAACTTTTTTATGAAAATATATGCAGCATTCAATTTTTGCAAAAATCAATATTTTTTGTCCACCTATTCCATGGTATTTACTTCTCGAGGTTTTAATCTAACATTTTTTGGAACTAAAGATTTTTAAATAAAGCTTACTGGACTTCCTGTGTCGAATTGGCTTAGAACGGTAGTACATCTCTCTTCACCATAAAGAAATCATAACTTAACGGGTTGAACGGTTGCTAGGTCCTCAGTGTCCGGTGCCTCTTTATCTTGTATGGCAGTTACGGTGATGACGCCCCACTTCTTTGGGCTGTCTTGGTAATTGTGGTTCTGACTGTAGTAGTTAGGCCTCGCGCACACTATAGCATGAAAGAGGAGCTGACGGCTGATGAGAAGAGTGCCGTTACACGAAATAAGCTTGTTAGAGAGCTTACATTTTTTCACCTGCGCACACTATGGGCTGAAGCTTACGCTGATAATTGCAATGGTAGTCATTAGTATCATCAATCTGTATCAACTAAATAAGCTTCTGTCAGCTTGTAAAAATCAAACATGTTTGTTCGATCAAACAGAGCGGAGCGGAGCTGATGGCTGATAACAGCAGATCAGCTCTCAGTGTGCGCACTTTCATAGAGAGTAGTGTGTTTGTTTCTGCAAGCTTATAAGCTTCTATTTAAGCTTCAGCCGTCAGCTTCATCTTCATGCTATAGTGTGCGCGAGGCCTTAAAGCAGGTACCTTCGGTTCTTTTAGGGCGTCTGCATTCGCTTATCGCATGCCCCGATTTTCGACAATTAAAGTGTTGACGTGGTTTATATACGCATTGTTTTTTTTCTCTTGATTTTATTATTTAGTTTTAGTTTCACAATGTGCTTTTTGGGCTTCCATCGATTCAGTGCGACCGTAGTCTCTCTTATTACATAATCCTATATTCTGCGTATTGACATTGACATCGATTTGGAACAATGGAAAGTGGAACCCTAATTACTTAATGCTAAATACTGACGGTGCTATGCTAAATGCTAACAAAAGCAACGTACGGCTCTAGGTGCTTGCTGTGGGTTTGTTGATTTTCTGATGTTTATGTTGCTCAATCCATTCGAGCTTTTTGGAACCACTTGCTGATCAGATGTCTTTAACTTATAATATCCAGTGATCTTCTTACGCAAATCATCTAAGGATTCGCAAGAGGGTAAGGCAGTGGCAGCTTCACTCTTTTCTTGGAGCCCTTTAACAATTGCGCGAATAATGTCACAGTCTGTTAAAGTTGCTTGCTTAGAAATACCACACATGGCGATGTTATATTGTAAGGTGCTCTCATCTGGGAATTTTTTCTTAGCTTCACGTCCCACGCTGTCACTTTTTGCTCAAAAACCGCCAGCAACTCCCTGTAGTCCACGTCAGAGGATTCATTTGGATCATTTGGGTTATGGCTAATCCGCTTAAGGGGGGTATACATGTAGACCGAAATTTGTTGGCCAAAAAAAATTTTTTTTTTAAATGAGTTTATTATTGGGAGAATATGCTGTAAATTCAAACTCGGAGTGCCTCCATTTAAACATATAAGAAAGAATTTTTTTGAATTTGCGCGGCTTGCGAGTATGCAAGGCCTTGCAATGGGTAGTCGGCATATTTCTGACTTTTTAGTTCCGTCATTCTTGTGTAAAGTTGTACTTTGTTCTTTGGACTTTCTATATTCAGCTTTGAACTTTGTCAAACGAGGCGGTTTTTTTTTTGGCGCGCAAGTACCATGTCGATGTTATCCAAAATGTATAAAACGGTCAAGGCAAAGAAACCGAATGTTTCAAGGTAACCAGCATACCCTAGATTCAGATACTGAAAATGTGGATCGTAGCGCTAGCAGCAGAAAATTTCAGAGTGCAAGTAGCAGTAATATTATTGAATTTTTAGAAGGGTTAGAAGTGAAAACTCACTTGCTAAAAACCAACATTTTTCGTTTAAAATTAAAAAAATTTTTTTTCACAATTTCTTTTTGGTTTTTGAGGTTTAGGGCAATTTTATTTTATACACATATACATTTTTTTCTGACGCGAATTACGACCATAGCAGAGAGTTCTTTGGCTCGAGGCCCTGCGGCGAAAACTCTCTAAGTCCGCCATTTTGTACCATTTTTTTGTAACTTTTTTTTTTTTTAAATCATGAAAAAAAAGCTAGTTTATAGCCACCCCCCCTTGACATTCGCTTTGCAAGTATCTAACGGCGCTGATCTGATAACTCATAAGTGTTTATTATGTTTTCAAAATCATTTATCCAAAGGCGTATCGGGTAGCCATCGCCATGACGATTCATCGTCTCCCGAAAAACACACACTATAGTTGTCTCTTTCCTCCTCGTGCACGTTCCTAATATTGCCAGTTTTATCCAGCGAATTCTCAAAAATGACGTTTTTTTATCATTCTCGTTTTCGCCGATTGCAATTATAAAAAGTTTCAGGATCTATCATGTTATTTTGTTGTTCATGTGACTGTAAGGTTTCCACTAGGTTTGTTCCTACGGATTTGTCTTTATTTTCATTCATTACACTTTTTTCAGCGCTGGTGCATTGGTCCAATAATGTCAATTAACTCATTTTTTTATTTTTTAGAATATCACTTTCTTCTTATGCTTACTTTGTAGTTTTGTATTTGGTTGCACCCTACACCCGATTCTTGTAACAATATTAAATATTTTATTTATTCACGTTGTTTTCTCTCCAAGTTCTCGATCAAAAGTCCCTTCTTCTTATTCGATCTTATTCTACATTCGATATTTCGATAGATCTTAATGCTATACAATAAATCCTATCGGTATTAGTCTGAGCTAGTATTAATTTTTTATATACTGTTAACAAAATGTTAGAAAGAATTCACCTTTAATTTTGTGAAAGTTTTTCCCATATTTAGGGAATATCGCATAAAAAAACAAAAAAATTGATTTCTAGATTCAAGAAACATCGTCCGAGATTTGAGAAAGTTTCTTTTCAAATTTTAGGGCAAAGTTTTCTCAAATCTAGGGCGACTTGCCTTTGAATCCGTTCTTCTGGCGAATTTCTAAATCTACAGCGAAGTTCAAAATTTTATAAGTGTATATTAAGTAGCTTATAACTTACTTTACCAGGTTCGTCTCCATGCCAAACATAACTTGTTAGTTGGAACTCTTGTATGAGCATGATCCTTCGAAGCTACGCTTCCCTCCAAGAACTGCAGAGCTAAAGAGAAATTCGGCGACGCGGCATGTGTCCTGTGCACAGATTTTTCTAATGTCTCCATCGAAGCCTTTGCCAAAGGCAATTAAATGTGCCACGGAATGTGGGAGGGCTTGGGGGACACGTAATTGTTTTTTGCGTGCGTGGATGGAAATGAAGTCGGTGCTGGATGCGGATGAAGTGTCATAAATTCTATCGGAGAAACACGATTTCGGATGAGTTATATTTATTGTTATAGGACAAAAGTACATCCCTAATCTCTTACAAAAACACGCATTCTTAGACGGCGAATCATCCGTTTCAGCTGGGCGGTGAGAGACGTAATTATTAACATTTGTGCTGGGAAAAACAATTAAAAGGGAAAGCAGCTCGAATCAAAGAACAAAAAGGACTCTGACACACATAAAAGAGAAGGGTCTTGGGCTGGCGGTGGGCGGAGGTCGGTGGACGGTATGAGGTGCAAAATTGTCAGTGTGAAGAACACATGTGCAATTGCCGCTTGCCTTAATGGGCCATAAATAACGAGAACAACAATGAGGCGGCTGTACTGCATCCACCTCAGTACACTCCTTCTTTTACCTTTTCCATTCCTCTTTATTTTTCTGTTATACTTTTAATACCGGGCCATCAGAAAGTCCAAAGGGTATATGTATATCATAAAAGACCATATCAAATAAAATTAAAAATTAAATATATTTACTAAAATATTCAGTTTGAAGTATTTAATTAGTATTTTCATGAACTAAACCCCATTTCGAAGGACCTTTGATAGTAAATCAAGAGAGCTGCGA
The DNA here is from genome assembly GCA_008042575.1 of Drosophila watanabei. Lineage (NCBI taxonomy): Eukaryota > Metazoa > Arthropoda > Insecta > Diptera > Drosophilidae > Drosophila > Drosophila watanabei. Next base: position 8,130 of record VNJS01016242.1, read on the forward strand.
CAGTTCACATAAAGCGAGTTTCCATGACTTAAAGGTATGATTTTATATTTTAAAATTTAAATCAAGCACGTACAAAAAATAAATAATGTAAAAAGAGTGTGTTATACTTGAAAGTTATATTCACACAATTTTAGATATCTGAAAATGTCGCTTTAAAACCAAAACTAACAGATGAGATAAAAGATGGAAACAAGTTTTTGAAAACACCGAACCTTTTCTGATTTCAGTAGGTTCTAAATGCCACTTTATTTACATTTTAACATCATACATTTGTCAACAGTTTCAACGGCAGCTTTACGATGTTGTGTTTCGATTTTGATCAAATAAAATTTAAACCATATTCCCCAATTAATATAAATAATGTCAAATCCCAACAGATATATATTTTAAAGTTAGGTCTAACTGCAAAGTTTTATTCAGAATGCTCAGCTTAGGGACAAAAAAGGCAATCAGACATAGACAACAGACAGATAACAAGGTTATCATAATACCTTAATATCTACAAATTGATTTACTATGTTTATATTCTTTAAGACTTTGTGAATTTTTAATTGCATTGCAATATGATCCCCCTTCTTGTGTCATATATTCGAAATTTTAATGAATTTACGGGGTACTTAAAGTTGACTCCTTCATACTTATTACAGATGGGCTCCAAGACACATGATATTATTGCACGTCGAGGTGCAGCCAATCGGTGTGCGTGTCCTTGCTGCAATACGCGCAGCCAAAGACTCACGTATACACGCACATGTACACATGTACACACATGTCCTTCGTCATTCATCACCGCTGCATGCGGTTTCGGTTTAGGGGTGGCGCACTCTGCCTTCGTTCCCGCCGTTCGCCTCCTTGCATTAACTGCTTCCTTCCCCGGAGAAGAGCTCGAACTGTGCGAAATGTTGAAACGCGTCGACCACTGATTTGATTTATCGTCAATTCGGATGAAACATAAAAACGCTGCTGCCAATAAAAATGTTGGGAAATACGGCGCCGTCGTACAAAAAAAGATAATGCGCAGGGTCTGCTTTAATTAAAAATAAATCTTGTCCATTTACGTCGCGGCCAGACACATCCTGATCCTGCAATTTCTGTTTGCCTTTATGTTTGATTTTCATTTCTTCTACCAAATTGTAAATTACATCCGCCTACCCTTTTGTTAAATGTTCTTTTCTGCGTGTATTAGTGTCCTTGCCAGGACCAAAGGTGTTGCGTGCTTGCTACATCGCCGGGCCTTTTTTTTGTGACACTAGAAAATATTATTCCAAGTCCGGCGACGAACATCCGCCACCTTTGTGGTCTGGGTCCCCTGGGGGTTTTGTCCTTTTTGCAAAGCTGAAAAAATCTACATATAAATAAATACTAAAATACTTCGGCGGGAGAATAAAAATCAGAATTCGTACAAGCTTTGTTGGTTTCCACGAAACGTGTTTACCTTATCTCAATAGGTTATGCATTTACTTTACTTTATTAGTTTTAATGTGTTATTTATTTTTAAGTACAGCGTATACTTTGCAAAACAATTGTTTCTAAATGTTCGTTCCATTTCCTAATAAAATAGGAATATCAATTATTATTTTATAAAGTATCTAATATTCGTTGTAAATGGTGGTCTGAGTTAGCTTCAAGAAGAAACGGAAGCTTGACTGAATTTGTATTTCCATTATTTGTCATTCTCCTTAAAAATGTTACAGAATGACCTTTTGTACGCACAGTCGCTCTCTACTTCTCCACTTTTATTTCAAATTCAGTGCATTCGTTAGAGTGGATATCACAATTTACATTTCTTTATACTTCCACTGCGAACTCATAAATTTCTAGCTGGACAATCTTCGGACCCATTAAACTGCTAGAATAGCTAGCATTAAAATGTCGTTCCTCTTGTGTTC
>VNJS01016246.1:0-48882 GCA_008042575.1 Drosophila watanabei
TGGGGATTGTGCTGGGCCAGCGACAGGCTGGCACCCGCCAAGCAGAGCGTCAGGGCCAAAGCGAACTTGAACATGACCGTAAAAAACTGTGCCCGATCTCTGGAGCCCCTGCTCCTTATATACGCGACAAGGCAATCTTATCGCGGATTTGCTTTGCTTGGGTCCAATTTACGACCAGCAGATGGTCGCCCAGCGATTCGGGGCAGATTTACAATGGCCATCGGCTGACCTATGGCAATATGCGATAGTGTCCCTGGATATTTGCAAGTCGCCAGTGGCTTGGCATTCCCAGAACATCATAAGACACACGCCGGCGAGATTAGATTTGGAACTCTGCATACCCTTGCTGATTCTTACAATGTCTTGTGAGTGTCCAAAGTTCAAGGGGTCTTTATTTTTAGTACTTATTAAACTTTATTTGTAATTAAATATAGTAAAACTTATAACCCAAGTAAGTACGAAAGGTAGAAAATATTCTAAACTTATATTTTAAATTCTCCGAAAAGCGAAGCTCCCCATCTTAAAGAGTAAAAATAAGTTCATTCGCATGCCGTGTTCTGCTTGAAATCGATAATTTTTTATTACTCTAATTTATGACATTATTTTTTTTTTGCATTCTGTCATTCCTTTAGATTACGATTACGATTTGTGAATTATGAAAACAGATTTGTTGTGTTTACTGTGAGTGTCATTTGCCTGCGGCCAGGCGAACTTTGGTCCCTTTTGAAGCATCCTATTCCGAGCTTCACACTCCAGTTTGTAATTCTTGCGTAAAATTACGGAAAAATAGTAGATAATCTCCACCACCGAGAGCATGCTCATGCCAACAAACAGACTAAAAGCGCTGCCCAAGTTGGCTAAAAAAAATGAACCTCATGTAATAATAATTTTTGAATAAATTCTATGAGAAACCTACAAACCAAAGTGACCATATTGGAGAGCAAATCATGTCGTAGACGTCGATAGCTAAAGGAATTCATAAAGACATGCACTATACCATCGTTCTTGGCTATTCCAGAGCTGAAATTGGAGGGTTTTTTAATAGATAATATTAAAATATATATTAAATACTTACTAAAACTTGTCCGCCACGGGCATGTCAAGTTGCAGAGGAAAATTCGACATTTGAACATCAAAATCAAAGTGCTCGCAGGTCAGAGGACAATAACACTGAGTGCTTCTCTTTCTTGTAATAATATTTGCTAAAAAGAAAGTAATTAAATCCTTTAAATAATTTTGTAATAAGTCAAAACCCACCAAAGTTATCCACCAGACAGGGAATATCCCGGAAAGTACATATCCTATCTCTGGTACGATTAAAGTCAAAGAAGTACGTGTGACAGCCACAAAACTTGACCATATTTGTGACCCTGCAGTTCAGTTCACAATTGGGATACACATAGTCCGGAAAATAGCGTAGGGGAAACTCTTTCTGAAACACACAATTTCTTTCCTCGATAGTCAGAGCCTTGACAGTGGCCGAACAAAAGGTTTCCTGGGGCCTTATAGCTGCAAAGGATTCCGTGTTAAAGGCTATAAAATTAGCAGAGGCATGGGCACTGGGAAAGGCATCGGTTTCCTGAATCAGCAGCTTGACGCCATAGGAATACGATTGTATGGGATCATAGCTGTCATCTTTATATCTCACAATGACAGAAAGGCCATATTTTTGGCCTCCTATGGCACGCCGGGCGGTGAAGTTGAGGCTGTTTTTTTAAGTATTAATAAGAAAATATTACTAATTTTATGTAAATACATTTTACCAACCCTTTTTGTCTCAAATTAAATGAGCAGCAGTGGCCAAAAAATGTCTTGGATAGCTGAAATAGTTCAGAACAATCCATAATGTTGCCACTGAATCTACAACGATACAAAATCTCATCACAGTCCCAACGTAGGTGCTCCACAAACTGCTGAATTGTGAGATTATTAAGGGAAATCAAGGACTCCATTTGCTCGATATCCTGTGCGGTATAACGGTTATCGTCCAACATAAAGCCATAGAAAATGTGCAGATTTCGCAGAATGCCAGATAGCTCAGCTCCCTGGGGAAGTTGCCTGTAAAATTAATACAAAATCTTTTCATATATAAAGATATTTTTCAAAGATTCTTTTCCACCCACAATGTCTCTAGGAAAGCCTTGGACTTTTGCATGTTGAAAAGCACATCCGGACAGATGGTAACCGGCGGAAAGTAGAGATTGGTAACCGGAGTATGATCGCTTTCCACATTCATCCGGGTGGGATTACTGCGATAGTCCACGTAGAAGGTGTACGCCATAACCACGGCACAGATAAACATCACCAGCGAGATGAGGAGCCACACAAAGTGCACTATTTTATTCGTATCCTCGTCGCGGGTGTATCTCAAGCCATGGATACTGCTGGTGGCACAAAAGTCACTCCAAGTGCGCCGCAGGGAACCCACCAGAGGCGACACCTGCAGGTCCACCTGTTCCGGGCTGAGCTCCTCCTCTTCGTGACCCATTTGGATTGACAACTGAAGGGTATTCCTTTCGCTGAAGGCATTTATATACAGGTCCGAAGATGGCTCCACTTGATATCCTGACAACTGCTTATTAATAACGAATTAAGTTTTAGGGGTGACCTGGAAGCATTTAGGAAACTGTCGAGGAAGGTAATCATATCCCGAAAGAACCCCCTGAAAATCCCCAAGTAAAAATTCAAGCACGTCTTCTTTGATATACTTAAACTATAGTTTTAATTGGGTTTTCCATACATTTGGTTGCTTGCTTACTTAACAATGTTCCCTTGAGCGGATCATTTCGTTTCAAAACAAATTGGTGAGAGAACTAAACTCTGTCGCTATCACAATAAGATTAGAAAACTACGCATTTGCAATGGTAGACCTCGATTTGCCTAACTACAGTTCGACATTTTGTGCTCGATTTGGTTTGGTTTTCAGTTTTTGGGGCTTTGAGTTCACAATTCACATTTACAATCGGAAGCTAAACTGTCTTTTGTTCTGCGGATCGCTAGCTGGATCGTTGGTGTATATGCAGGTATAGGAATAGATCAGTGGCTAGCTATCGGTATAACAACTTTTGGCTTAACATATAGGTAACTAAAACAAAGACTAAGCTACGCATTTCATATCATATATAGTGTACGGTGTGTGTATTGGCTAATCCTACATCCTGGCCACGTCCTTCCTAGGAGCTGGTGATGGCCTGCGTCGCCGGCGCCGCTCCATTGCTCAGCCTTTGCGGTGTGGTGGTGCTGGTGGCCTGCAGGGCCGGCTTCTGCTCATCATCCTCGGGATTGTCCCAGAACTGGCGTTCGCCGGAACCGAAGATGTTGTAGAAGGTGCCGCAAATGATGTACACAAAGGCGGCAATGAAGAACACGATCTGCCACTGACCCATCATGGGCTGCAAGCGAAAAAGATGTCGGCGAAGGTTAGTAAAATTATTTTAAATTCAAAATAATTGATGGTTCTATATGCTAGACTGTATTTATACCAAATCTGGCTAGAATTCAATTTTCTCTCTTTTGGGTATATATATTATAGTCTACACTATTTCTGTTTATATTGGCTGCAGAGTGCTGGTTTATATAATTATTTATTAATTGCTTTGGTCACATATGCTATAATTAACCCATAAAACTGACAGTATTTAATTTTTCAAACGTATTTCTGATATGAAATTGTAAGGAACTTTTCTGTCGCTATTTCCTTTAAGTTTTTCTTAATAAGAACTTTAATAATTACCTTGCTGGGATCGGAGATCAGGTTGCCCGCGGCAATGGGTGCCAGCAGACCGGCCAAGTTGGCCGAGCAATTCGTGATGGCCATCAGGAAGCCAGCAAAGCGGGGCGTGAGGTCCAAGTGGTTGATCTTGAAGCCCGAGTAGATGCCTCCGTTCAGGCCCACACCGATGGTGAGGATGGCCAGAGTGAGAGCACGGTCGCAGCCCGTGTAGGAGGCGGCGATCAAGGCAATACCTGGGCCATACTGGCCAATACTGTTGATAATCTTCCTGGTGGCGGTCAGGGAGAAGCGCTTGGAGCTGATCATCCAGTCGGCAATCACCGAGATGAACATGGACAGCAGCCACATGGCCAAGTAGGGCAGGGAGCTGAGCAGTCCGTTGGACTTGAGGGAGAAGCGGAGCACCTGCTTCATGTAGGTGGGCAGCTCGGTCATCAGAGTCTCGTAGCCGTAGTTGTGACCCATGTGAGCGAACAGAATGGCATAGAAGGGCAGCGACTTGATGATGGCCTTGAAGGGAATCGGAGGACTCTGAAAAAAGCCAGAAAATGTATTTAATTAGATTTAAACTAATTAACTTTTGTTATAAAAGTAAACCCACCTTGACCACATCTGTTCCCCACAGCGCATCATTGATGTACTTCTTCTCACGCTCATCGATGGTGGGATGAACCGAGGGATCTTCGTGCACGAACATCAGGAAGGCAATGGACCACACGGTGCCCACCACTCCGAACACATAGAAGATCGATGGCCAGCCGCCATCGAATCCGTATTCCGCCAGCAGTCCAGACAGCGGCATCGATATGATGGTTCCGAACTGAGCCCCGGCATAGACGGCGGCGCCCATTCGTGATCTCTCGTTGGGTGGAATCCATTTGGCCAGGAGGGCATGAGTACAGGGCACAATGGGACCCTCACCCAGTCCCTGGATAAAACGAACTCCACACAGACCCCAGACACCGCCTTCGCGGGCAGCCACCGGGACAAGGAAGGCGAACACCGAGTTGATCAGCATGCCGTAGCCCAGGAAGCGCAGAGATCCGTACTTCTTGGCCAAAATGCCAAAGGGAATCTGGGTGATGACATAGCCGTAGAAGAAGGAGGACAGGATATAGCCTTGCAATGCCGAATTCCAGGGGAACTCGCCGTCCTGGGAATCGTCCTAAAAGAAGAAGATGGATGAGTAATTAATATAAAAATATAAAAATCAAAGATAAACTCATTTATTCACTTTAATGATTTAAAATCTCTTTAAAAGTTACCCAAAAGTATGCCATAAATGTGTATCACATTTGTTTTTATAGCATTCAATCAATTATTTTAATAAATCCAACTTACAATTGGTATATCACGATCTCCGCACTCATCATCGAACACCTCATCACCGCTCTTAATCGCCGTGTGATTGACCATGGCCACAATGGCCACCGACATGTTTGTCCGCATCACATACGCATTGGCCATGCCCAGAAAGAGCATAAAGGTCACAAAATACCGGGTTGCGAAGCATCCTACAAATTAAGAGAAAGATAATTAGTCAGAAAAGAGACTCAAAAGTAGGAAAGAGAATATAATTGTGCCTGCGTCAGTGACCAATAAGCGTGCCTAAACTAATTTATTTAATTTAGCCCAGACCCGAGCGGAAGTCTTGTCAACAACTGTAAATGTTAGCTGAGAAATTATATGTTTCGGAAATGCAGAAATAACCCAAATATTTCTAGGCTATCGCAGAGATATAAAGATATAATCTTGTCTGGGGTTTGCTTAGCTCAAGGTTCGTTGCTCGCACGAGATAAGCCTTTCGCCGGGCCCGCTAAGGTGATTCATGGTGTAGATCGGAAAACCTATAACAATCTTTACACTGAACAGAATATTTTATGTTTGAAATCAATAAAATCTACTTGTAATTTTAAGTGCTTGTATCAGAGAGTACACTTTTAATTACTCAGTAATTTGATCTATTTTTGGCCTGCAAAAATAAAATAGATTCCTTTGATTTCAAGTGCAATTGCACAATGGCCCCTCGTAATTTCTGCTCATTTATTTATTTGATTTCATCGCCATAGACTCATATTCCGAGATCGCGTTTTATTATTGCTACGAAAGCGATTGTTTACATTGGAATGGGCGAATGTTTATTATTTTTTTTGTGCCGTTTTGTGTCATTTGGCAAACGTGTATGGTCGGCATTTCTCGGCAATTTGCACGGGCGTGGAACACGTGAGGTAGCCTGGATTCCCAGCTGCGGGTACAGTTGTGTTCGCTTTACGGGTCTATTTTTTACTATATCTACGGCTTAATTAGAGGGTGACGCATACTAAAGTTCAAGGCTGCCCGCAGATTTAATTGAGGCAATTCACTTTACCAACTTACTGAACTTTGCCCCATGGTGGAAAATTTTAAATTTTGTGCGATAAGCATTTTTGTGTTCAATAACCTGTCTGTTTCCTCAGAATTTAGTTTCCAAAACAAGCAAAAAAATAATAATAATTCAACGAAAAAAGTATGACATAAACAATGGGCAAAAGACCGCAGAATTTGCCGAGTCAAAATTAAATTTAAAATTTTTGTTGTATGCTCGCTGTTTTATTTGTGCTCACGCAGCGTTAAATCGCGCGATTTGCTCGCCCCTCATTTTTCCTTTTATTTTTTTCTCTAATTTTCCACCCAACGTCTCGTGTTGCACAATCGACGTGTTTGCTTTCGTTGCCAGCAGTCTGGCGATGAGGAGAAGCACGTGTGTGTCGCGCGAAATCAGCCCAAGGAAAATAAGTCTTCTTTGGTGGCCCAACAACAAAATTGCGTATACGCAGTGGGGTCACAAAAGTTTAAAATAAAGCTGGGATAATATGTACACAAATAACTAATAGTAATCAATATTATATGGAAATATTTCCATAAGAAATCGATTGGTTAAAAGTGCTCCCAAAATTCTTGTAACTCTATTTCAACATAAAAATGTTAAATATTATTACAAAACAGTCTCATTTCAAAAGTTGCATAAATTGTTCTCTGTGGATTTCTAGCTTACTCTGCGGCTGTTGTTCGAGGGCTTCATGGAGGTGCCTCTGGTTCCACACCAAAACATGGCCATCGCGATGGCGATGATTCAGACTGCTGCGTCGAAAGGGCATCTTGGTGGCTTTAACTCTTAGGGGTTGTTAACTATAACTTAACTAAAGTAAATTCGGTATTTTCTAGTTTCGGTTTACCGAGTTCGATTACGAATTCACGACTTTTTGCGCACACGCTTGAACCATTTCATTGTCTATCTGTCGACTTTTCCGGCTGAAGACCGTAGCATATCGCGGGCTGGGAAACGCGAAGGTTCTGCGAGGAAAAACTAGCTGTTAGATAGGGTAGTGTGGTGCCTTCGGCGCTGAGCGGTCAACTGAGTCGGAACTTGTCGCTCCCGCTTGTTGCTTTCAGCTTTTTCTACTGAGCGCCAACTGTTGCGTCGCCTTCGCTTATAAACCGCGAATGGGTACCCTACCCTCTGTGGGTATTGAATTGGGTTCGGATATTGTCGTGGCTCTGCGCCGGCGTTGCTCTCTCCGCCGCCGAGTAATTACATCAGTTTTAGCTTTCAGATTTTCCCCTAATCGAGTGAGGCGATGGAAAATTCTCCCCGGCAAATGCATCATTTCGCGTTTGCCCGGCGATTGATGTCAATTGGTAGAGTGAACTCTTTGCTCGGGCCAAAGTCAAAGAAATCGTGCGCACCTCCATCTAGTATATATGTCTAATTATATCGGATGGACGTAAGCATACGAGCAGTACCATTCACACTCACATCTCGTGACTTTCGGCGTATGGAATGAGGCGTACACGCGCTTGCCTAAAATATGCAAAGCTAAGTGATTATGGTAATAATTTGGAAAATTACCAGGTACTTTTGGGAGTCATTAAGGGAATTCTAGAAGTTTCTTGAAGGTTTTTACTATATTTATTTATAAGAAGAATGAAGTTTGTAAATATATTTAAGGAAATACTACTTTTGAGATCTTAAAACCCTTTTAAAACTCATCTAAAGGTATGCAATCATTTATATACTTTATAGCTTCAGCTAAATTAGTTGATTATTTAAGGTTTGATTTTTTGATATAAAATTTAACCCCCAAAATTATTAATTTTACTTAAAACTTGTGTTATACCTCCCTGAAATATATATATTTTATATATTATAGTTCCCCCCCTGACCACCCCCAAAACAAAAGCAAATGGGGCAAACACATGTAAACTTATAGTATTTGCCGACTGCCGATGAAGTCATAGAAATGCGACGCTGCTAAATGGAGGCGCCCCGCACAAGGTGCACTATTTTCTGTGTAATTACTGGTCATGCCAAAATGTATACTCTATGTAATCGCTTTGACAAGTTGTTGCTAATTTTGACATGGTCCGCATAAAAGAATAAAACCTGGCGAGCGAGCGGCTCGGCTCCCCTTCTTCTTTATTGTTTTGGTTTCCACAAACCGCAGAGCGCGACCAAAGCCGAAACTGTAAAAATAGCTACAGTCACGCTTGACTCACACAAGTGTTTGTTTATAAAATGGTGTTATTGGTGGGTGTGCGAGTGTTTGTATGTTTATGAGATGGCGGAGCTCGCTCTCAAAGTTGCCGGCGGATGAGACAGACACGTGTTTGTCGCCTGCTTCTCCTCACAAGTTCAATTTACCGATTTAATGGGATCACCACGAATTGCGAATGAGCTAAAGATCATTAATAATTATGATTTTGAGCATAAAATCAAGAAAACTTAAGGTGTATTTGGTTATTTGCACAATTTAACAAATATTTTCTATAGAAACTAATCATTAAGGGACATGTAAATAATGAAAATTTAATTATTTTTATTGCAATCCAAATTTATGATCCGAATCTTTGCCACGACCTAATTTAATTATAATTTTTAGGTCCCAAGGAATATATTCATTTTAGAGATACAAATATACCTAATTACTTAGCAAAAAATCTCACAAAATATTATAAAAACCGATCATCAAAATGACATAAAAGTTTAATCGAGAAAATCATTTTGTAGATATACTATCAGATACCAATATTCAAATCAATATCTCAACCACATTCAGAGATATACTAGAATGATCAAGCCCCCTGTCTCTATATTCTCTGTGTTTTTATGATGCCTTTTGTTAATTGCTTTTCGCTGGCATTGAGCGTGTCTGCTAAGCTCTCGTGACAGAAAAGAAGAGAAGCTATTCACACTGTCTAGCTTGACACATACAGCCACATACCATATTTGCAATATAAGATTCAAAATGTACACATGTAGGGTGAAATTTTGGCAGACCCTCTAATGGAATATTTTTCGTGTTTTTTTGAGTGCGGGGTACAGTTGTGTGCGCGCTCAAAGCAATTAAGTGGTTTTTTTCATTTTGTCTGCCAACTATTTTCTAATTTTGTAGCTCGCCACAGCGAATGAGCATAATCTTGTTGATAATTATTTATGGATATTTGCCTCTTAGTTAACGATTTGACACAAACTCTACATGGGTTTGACATGACCAAGCTCTCGTTACGTTTGCGTAGCATGCTTTTGGGGTGAGCTTTGGGGACAACGTAACGTATGCGTAATAACGTAAGCGCTGACTGGATTTCATTGAAATTTCAGCTTTCTTTTGTTATGATTTAAATGCGGGGGATTACGTTACATTCTGTGGAATTTCTGGAAATTCTAACTCCCCCTGATAATCGCTATCCACAATTGACGTTTATTTGATTTTTAACTCAATTTCAGCATAAACAAGGCGCACTTGTCGCCTATGGGGGAGTGGAGTGAAGTGGAGTGGAGTTCCTGGTATCGGGCATCTTGAGAGGTGCCAAAGAGTATCGCAAATATTTGCACATCATAAAAGAGGCAGCTTTGTCTGCCACCGGGAAGGTTAAGCTGATGTCAGCCGGCGCATGTTTACCGCCAGTATTTTCTTTTATTTTTTTTATTATAGTTATCATCAGATAGTTCCAACTCAGCGACACATTCAGTGGGTTAATTGCTCGGCAATTTCTATTTCAGTTTCCCTTTTGCAGGTGAAATGGTAGCGCAATCTCTTTTTGAATGAATCTCTTGGCTATTTTCGCGGTAATTGTAATGCTATAAAAATAGTAACAAGCGCACTCGAGATGAGATGAGTAACTTGCCTGCCCCTAGTTTGCAAAATAAAAAATAAAGCAATTCACATAAAATTCTACGAAAAATGTCGCAAAAGTCACGATCTCGTGCAAAAAAAAAAAAAAAGTAATAAGGAATTTCAACTGTCCAAATTGAATACTTTATAGTGCTCGCTCGTCGTCTGTGGCTGTGTAAAGGCAATTTTCCAATTTAGCAAGTCCAGCTGAGATGGGCCGCAAATCGGATTACGCCAGAGCCCCGAGACATCAACAATACTTTATGCTATATATATATATATGTGTATACTGCGGATCCCATAGAAATATAGAACGGATATGGAGCTCCAGTCGAGCGCATCGCTGAACAGGTCGCTGCTTCCATTGTTAAATTAGTGGGGGGGGTTTTTGGGAGCCACCCATTATTGAGGCATCTAAACTGCGGGGGCGTTGGCTGGGAAATTGAATAGATGCGAATATTTTCATCCAATTAACGGCTTGCATGTCGCTCGCATTCAAATGTCAATATCAGGGCCAAAAGCCAAGAACCACAAAACTTGTCAATCTGCCAGATCGGAAATTATTTTCTGTTTTTTGCTTGTCACGACAAAGCTTTGTAAAATATTATTGCTGCTAATGAAAGTAAAAAGCGAAAAGTTCTAGTTCTCGTTGGTATTCCAAGGCGAGTGCGAGTGCATTTCCCTCGCTGACCTTAGCCGCGAATCTCTGGAGAATTTGTGGCCGGGAAAAACGAGTTTATTTGCCATTGCCTTGCAGAGTTCATTTGCACAGTTATAAACACGTACTGTATTTGGCGAATTGCCGCGATTTATAGCCCTGTTTTTGGGCCGCTTTTGTTTTTCGTATTGTTTTTTGTTTTTTGCCGGGTAGTAACTGGTTTTGGCCAGTTGCCTACGAAAAAGGTGAACCGGGAACTATAAACAAACTGTGTCAAGTGCCAAAGCAGATAACTTTTTTAGTGTAAAAAAATAAATATTTATATTATATTATTGAAATAGGAAGCCAAGATCAAAGTAAACAAACTACTTGGTGTGTCAGCAAATGGCAGAATAATAGGCAAATTAGACACAACCCCAGTGGGCGGTGCTGACTCAACTGCACACACCCCCAAAATTACACAGAAAGTAATAATTACCATCTTTATATTAAAATAAATTACACTTTGGAAGCTAACAACATACAATTTCTGACACACATTCTAATTTAATTCAAGACTTTTTTCGAAACAAAAAAATAAAGTAAGAAACTACCGCTTCCTTTCTTTAAATTTATTTCTTTTAAAATTCCCATTTAATTAATTTTTTATTCAAGATTCCTGATTTGCAAAATATTAAACAATAATTTTTCTTTCCGTGCAAATTATGGTCCCTGTGTCACACACGATCATTGTGAATTTGGCTCACGCATTGACGGCTTTTGTTAATAATGAATTAAATTTTTCTCCTCTTTTTCCGTTGTATAACAAATAACTTCCGTTTAGCGGCAACCTTGTCATCCATTTTTGGGACTGTTTTCGTTTATTTAAATCAAGTGGATTCCAGGAGAAGCCACTTGTAGGCATTGAGAATCCCATTCAATCGACTTCAAGTGTAATTTTCGAGTTTAACGATTGCAAAATAGCCAGGCCGAACGTGTTCTAGCTCTGTTAATTTGCCCGGTATTTCGAGCCAGTGAGAAATGTAAATTATATGTCGTCGTCCCAGCCACTGAGACATATATCCGACAGTGTATTGTTATGGGCAATAAATGGGGCAATTACCCGGTGACTCGGATCATAGACTTGAGGGTAGTATGGATCAGATGGAATCGCAATTGTACCGGATAATTATCCGGAGAAAAGAAAGCGAAACTGCATTTGCATATTATTCAGATCAGTGATCATTATTAGAGGATCTTGAATTAGTTTAGTTATACCGGTTTTGAAGAGGAGATATTACTAACTGATACAATAGGTTATTTCGTCTTGTAAGTTGTATTTTAAGATATTTTATGTCGCAATATATTTAGCTCATAATTCTTAGAGATTATTTTAGTTGAAAAGAAGACTTGCTAGTCATAACAAATCACTAAAATAAAGTCTTAGTTATTTATAGGTTCTTTCTGCACTATCTATACAAAGTAAACTATTCTTTTCAGACCTTCAATTTGCATCTCCCTTATTATTAGCTTTTGAATTTATGATGTTTTTGTCACAAGCCTATCTATCGCTAAAGTATGATCTAACAATGAGGGTGCTATTACAATTGGGAATTATCTCAGCTATAGTGTAATTGAAATTGTGAATTATCTCGGCTGTAATTTGCAAATATTACACCAATTAAGTGTGATATTTCTCCCGCACTCTCTAAAGCTACATAATAAATATAATATACTTTATTTTAAAGAACTCACCTAGTGCGGGCTTCTCCAGATCCTTTTCGGTGCTCGCACAAATGGCCTCCTTTGACGCCGACATCTTGGGTTAATTGCGGAGTTGTTTTAGCCTTTTGTTGAAGTTCAAACACAAAGTGTTAATGCAAATTGATTACGCCGCTGCAGGTGGCGCGTTTAAATATCACAATGTAAGTGCTACACGGCTCACAATGCAGAAAGCAAACTTGGTGTGTCTGGAGGTGTGTTGCAGTGGAATGAGTATTTGCTGTTTAATTATTGACCGATGTCGGGCTTTTTATTATTTTATTATTATTTATTGTCCCGGCTCACGTTGAGCTCCAGGAGATTCAGGTGATGCTGCAGGTAACGAATCTTCTTCACTCGCGATCTGCTGCCGCTGGCAGCTGGATTTGTTCTGATTGACAGTCGGCGGGCCGCGGGCCTTAAATAAGCCCCGAACCTGAGCTTCAGACCGAGTCTCTGCTCCGTCTGTCTGTCTGCTGTTTGCTGCTGTTTGCACGATTTATTCGCCGGTCTTGTTGACACTCGGTCGGTCGGTTGGTCTTCGGGGACGGGATCCGGATCCCTTCACTTCTCCAGCAGTTTCCCCGCTTTTCTAGCAGATCGACGATCGCAGATAGCAATTCGCAGATCGGCAGATCAAGCTGTTAATCTGAAAGCAGAGCAGAGCGGTCAACAAATTAGTTTGATAAATTTAGACGGCTTCAATTGGTTAGGCAAACGCAAAGGCAAGTGTCGCCGAATGCGAAATATCCACCGTCATTCCGGCTCTATATTGGCATTTGATTTCGCGATCTCACGAGTCTGGATCGCCCTACGCACGTTTTCCCAGTTAACAGCGACTGGCGTTTAAATATTGGCTATCATGAGTTGACGAGATATATACTTATAATAAATTGACTGATCTGATTGAAGGTACAGTTTGTCACCAGTTCTCTTAGCCAGTTCGGTGGCTAAGCCTTGGAATATTTTCTTTTTTTTTGCATTTTCTGGGCCATGCAAGGCTAGTTTAATATTTGCATTCGGATATTGCACTTGAATTGCACATATAATTAACCTTACAGCTCTACTTATCTTGCTCTTCAAGCAGCTATTGACAATTTTTGGGGCCCTGATGATGTAATTTGTTTATCATTTTATTTTTCGTATATATTTTGATACTTTTACTTTACGGTCGCGCGACTGGCAAACTGGCAAACTACCGAAAAAATGTTTCCCTTTTGAAAGAAACTGGTTACGCGGTTCGCCGAAACATATTTCCAGGTAAATTCATTATAACAGCGCTTTGATTCTACATTTATTTAAATCCCCACACATATATGTGTACCGTAAATAATAAATAACAATGCGCACTTGGGTGTTGTGTGAGCGGAATCTCAATTGTTTTTCGAATGGTTTGCACGTCAGAGGAGTAGCTTAAACAAGAAAAAACATTTTTTGGAAAGTTTCGTAAGACGTCTCAACAACCTGCTCTCCCCAGTGCCTTCATTTTTTTGCCCAATTTGTTTGCGCAGATTTCTTAGAAATGAAGCCCACACAAAGCCCTAATTGGGCACTTATATGCCAGAGTCTGGTAAACAATAAAATATAAACATGTCAAGTGGGGGGCAGCCCACTAATTACAGTAGAACTGCTGCTAAAATTCCATAACTTCAACTTGACTTCTTGGAAAGCAAACACCAGTCTGTCTGGAAACACATTTGTTTGCTTCTATGATTCAGATATGGATACTATTTGAGTAATATCTTATTTGCTTCGTAACACTTATCCTTATCTCACTTATTCATAAGCATAAGCATCATTAATGAATGCATTTATTCCGTAACCCCCTGGTTGAACCTCATATTTATAGGCTCATGATCTTCTAACGATCAAAAATAGAAACGTGATCGCTATGGCTATAGTTACTTAATAAGATAGATAGATAAAGTAGCGCAAATCTCGAGTTTCCTTTGCCGCATTTCTGTCGCAAATATTGATCAATTTGGACAATTAGCAAAGTGACTTTCGGATAAACATCGGACACCAATACTGGGGATATCAAACGTGAACGTAGAATGATTTTGCATTTTATGGCTAAATGCTAATCGCCAAACCGCAGATCGCTGGAATCAGTCAAGAGCGATGGTTGTCTGGCTCCTGGAGCTTGAAGTCTTTATAAAGCTAACTCAACTGATGTTGCATAAGCTATCTCACGAACAATTAAAACAAATTCTTCTCGACAAAGGGCTAATTTACTACTTCTCGTGTAGTTTATAAATACTCGAAATGTAATAAATTTAAATGGAAAGCGTTTAATGTTAATGCGGCAACTGTCAGCGGTTGCGGGCATTAAAAGTGCATTAGTAAATAATAATAAATGCCAAAAATTTATAGACTTGTGGTCGTCTATAAACCATTTTTACTGCATAGGGGTAACCATACAATTTATGAATCTTATCGCTATCGCAAACGCCTCTTAATCGGATTGAAAAGTGCGCCAAGGCGCTAGCAATTGGCTGTCAAGTGGCGGAAATTTCGTCCTGATAAAAGAGGCTGACAAAGTTCGCTTTAGCCAAGAGAATACTGTGGCCAAAAGACCAGCGCAGTGCTTGTAAATACCCGTTGAGACAGATTTATTGACAGTTTGCCAAAGTGGAGCTTCTATCCCAATAAATTGGAATTCTCCGAATGGTGTGCTAGTGAGTTGCCAGGAGGGAGCCACTACTAAGTGCCGCTGTGACTCTGGTCGTAAATCAAAAAGCGGTTATCACCGATTGTACGTAACATACACACAGTGTCGAGTGTCGAGTGCCGAGTGGGGAACCTCTCATAGATTGCACGGCACTACGAACCCTGGACGGAAACGAGATACACGTGCTAATTATTCTTCATTCACCCTTTTTCGGCTCACTGACTGCCCGAGATGATGGCCATAAAGAGAACGTCTTGTCGTCAGATATCAGATTGCCTTAATAATGCCATAATTGGACTTTATCGCCGGTCCATAAAGCAGCCTTCGTCACATATACAATGGATTCGTGACGAGGCAGGGCTAAATTTTCCATCAGGTTTCGGATTCGGATACTTTGATGGCGTATCCTCTGAAATTAATTTATTTTAATGCTATTCGCCATTTGTTCCAATTGCTGGCAACATCCATTTCCAGTTGCATTTCAATTTCCATTTCCACTGGCCGCCGGTTGGCTGCAAGTGGAGCGCCAGTAGTGTTTGCATTCAGCTTTTCAAGTTCAAGTTCAGGCCCGGGTTTCAACCTCAACTCACATTCACATTCGATTCGGACGACTGGCTATGCACTTAGAACAAATTTAGTTTCTAATGTGGGGATTTATTTTCAGATATGAAATACTTTCAGTGCTTTTAAAACAACTTGATTTAAGTAGTAATAGTTTTTAGAAATAAATTTTGAAATTAGTTTATAAATTCAGGCCTAATATTTTGACTTCTAATATTTCAACTTTCTAAAATATTATCTATAACAATTATTTTGTTCAGTGTATTATTTATGACCCGTCTGTTTACATTGTTCTTTGCTGCTCTCGAACAGTGGGAAACTGTTCGAAGACGGGGTCTTAGGGGCCCTTAAAAAGGTATTTTCACGTGCTTATCTGCTTATCGACGCGCATTTCAGCACTTGAATCGGAGAATAGGGATTCGCCATGAAATCTAGACTCTAGGGTTTTCGTAATCACTGGCCACTTGTCTGCGAGGAAGTAAGTGAATGTTACACACGAAATAATGCATCATTACCGATCGTAAATCATTCGCTTCAATTGAGTTCCTTGACAATAAAGAGCCATACTTTTCTGCTCTGCTTACTTAACTCGTTTTTTTGTTTAGCCTTTTGTTAACTTTTTTATTCGTAATTATTTGCATACCAGGGGAGGGGGGACTTGAAGCGTATTTTTAAAATTTTTGTGGGTTTTATTGGCTGGCGGTTTTTAATCAGAAACTCACTCACCTCACTGCGAAATGGAGTGAACTGAACTGAACTGAACACAAACACACGCGCTAACGAACAACTTTTCAAAAATACGAATCAGCTGTTTTACTTTACTCTGGTTTTTTTAATTATTTTCTCTGTCATACTGTTTTTACAGCGAGGCTAATTACAGGGCACGCCTGTTGGAAGGAACCAATAAAAAGTAAAGGTAGTTAACTATGGGAACTAACTTTTTATTAGTTGCAGGCTTGTTTTTTTGTAGCACTTTTTACTTTGTATTCAGAGGCAATTGAAAAGGCATATAAATATAGTTTATTTTATAATTGCAATGCAAAGGGGAAATGTAACCCAATTTTAGTATTACACTTTTTACAGCACTTTTCCTTAAATATTTAAGTCATTAATAAGGAATAGAAATAAGCTTTATCATTTATGATTTTAAATTCATTAAAACAATTACCGACAAGCTTTATTTATATAGAGTGCTCACTGTTTGTTCTGTAACTGGATATCAGCGAATTAGCGGACAAAAACAAAGGAGCGGAAAGTGAAAACGCAGCAAAATTCTCTCAGCTTTTGATTCTAGATTATCAAATTTTCACTCACATTTATAGTTGGGGAAGCCTTGCTATTTCCTCGACACGCACTTTGGGGAAACCAGCCTTTTTTCCTTGCTATTTTTCCGAGCTTTTCACTGGACTTCACTTGTCGCTCTATTCGAAACGAGCGTTGGAACTGTAATGAGTTACTACCTCGGCTAATTGAACGTTTTTATAATTCCGTTTCTGTTTTTACTCGCATCGCGGCAGCGTTGACGTCGGCAGCGGCGTTAGGAAACCCGAAGCTCTCAATTTAATTCATCGGCCGAGCTTCGCTTCGCCTGATAAATACATACCTGGCCGGCCAGGTGATAATGATTATGATAACTGCGGCCATAAACCATTGAACGAGTGAGTGACAGTTGACACGGCCCTTTGAGGATCTCACTGTGAGAGGGGCTGAGCTCCTGTCAAGTATTAAAGAGAGCTAAGAGAGTCAAGTGCAGTTACTTTGATTCGACTCTCGCTCAATCGTGTGCCGCTCACGTGCGCTCACACTCGCACTTTCTGGCAAATTATTAACTTAATTGCTCTCACTCGCATGAGAGACGCATGGCGATGGGCGATGAGTGATGAGAGACTTTTACGATATTGACAAATTGACAAGAGTAATGTGGAGATTTACAATGACTAGATTTCAAAGCAAATCTGCTGACGTCAAGGACAGCAAAGTTGGAAAGGATGGAATAATATTCCACAATCGGGGGCGGAGAAACCGCTCAACCAACTCTGGTTACGCACAAGAAATAAGTCTTTTCTGCGTAAATCCGTTTTATTATCAGCATAGGTTTTAGAATTTAACAGAAAAACACTTAAAAAATCAAAGTTATAATAATATTTGGTAAAATAAAGTAGTTTTTAAATTTAAAAATAATATAAAGAAAAATATTGAATTATATTTATACATTTTAATAGAACATGTGATCTAGTTTTATATTTATTATTGAAAATGTTAGAGTACTTAATTTTAGGATACAACATATCCATTATCTTTAATTTTAATTATAAATGCATACTCCATATTTTTATTTAAAATTTTCAAAATATCCCCTTTAATACTTTATTTTTTTCCCCAGTGCTTTAATGCGCCATAAACCGACTTTGGTCAGTCGATAAGACTGAGGCCAGTTCTCTTCTGCCGGTAGCCCAATATCAACTGATTTCGGGTCTATAAAGGGTCGTAAAACGCAATCTTGACCAGCAGTAGCAGCTACGTGGATTCCGTTACGATTATATATAGGATATACATATAGTATATATGTAGGGTCGCCACCATGAATGACTGATCCGTTGGGGCTGGGAAAACCTGGTCACATGACTTGGGATTATGGTCTTTGGATTAGCCTAACAACCGCGACTCCTCCACTCGCCATAACCTTTCGGAGATCTGCTATCGCTGGCTCAGGCTATAAGTATGACAGCTTCGAGTGCCATTCAATTGCCGGTGCCAAATCATATTCGAACAATCCATTTCAGGTCCTACGAAGTGGTCCCACGAGTACATTATCTCACCATTAATTGTATTTTGCAACTCAAGATAGGACAGGGCGTGAGCTTCAGTGACGGAGTCCCGGGTATCGGATCGATGCAGATGATATTCCAGCGCCGCAATTGAACGCCGTTTGACGCAATTATATTATATAGAACGCTTTGTTTTCGGATTTCCATCTGTGCGGATTTCTGTTTGGCCAAGATAACAACAGAACGCGTTTTGTGGCCAATTAATGAGTGAGATTGCATTACCCTCAGGTGCAAAACAAGGGTAAGAGTACTTCTATTCGATTATTCAGCATTATCTTTGATGAAATGCCAGGTGATTTTCCATAGAAATAATGAGTCACTCACGCAATGAGATTCTGAGAAAGTTAAAGAACAGTATTGCTGTTTGATAATTAATTGTGATTAACACGTGTGTTAAAAGAAAACACGAGATTATTTAAGGAAGTGCATTAAACAAAGCTAACAGAAAGACTTACTCAGAGAGTAAGGAGTAAATATTGATTAAAGTACAATTATTTCTTTTAAATATTTAATGTTCTTTGCTTACCTTAATTTCTCTTCGAGCAAAATCTGATTGTTCTTGGCATTTGCTCAAAATGAAGTCACAAATTATTATGACAGATAAGGGACACTCTTTATTTTTATATATATTTCTTTTTGAGATTAAGTAATCTGATTAAAAGTGTTAAGAACTTTGGCTTTAGAATTATGGCCCTAGCGACTATATATATAGGGTTCCTATATTTACAATATATTAAATATATTTATTAAGGGTAAAATGGTACAAAAACTACAAATCTTATTAGCCTTCTTTAAAAGGAAATAATCAAGATCAAGATCATTATTAAGATTATGAAGCGGAACAAAGCAATTTAAACTAGATTAGGTAATTTCATTTATTTAACTGTAGGAGAAACTATATCAGTAATCTGTGTAATGCATGTTATTAAGATCACTTACTTAAAGGTTTCTTGAAAATATATATTTATAAAACTTAAACAATAGGTAATATTAAAAGTAATAATATAAGAAAACAATTCATTTAAAATTACCTGTGACTAACAGTAACTAGATTTAGTGCGGAAATCAGTTCCACTTTCAATAGCTCTATAAATTAAGTAATGACACTTTTGGGCCCGCAGTAGCAGAAACATGTTGTTGCGGACAACTCAAGTGTTAATAATTCTATTTTTATCACCAATTTCAGACACGTTTATACCGCCAAATCAACCGTATTCCCCTTGCTTACAATGCGGTAAAAATGCCACCAAATCATTGTGTTCCTCGCGCTGTGAGGAGACCTGCAAGTACAAGTCCCTCGGATGTCCTCCCAGGGTCTGTGGTGGACCCTGTGTTTGCCGTATGGGTTATGTAATAGATGAGATCAAAAAAGACTGTATCCTGCGAAGGGAATGCAGTGAGCAGCAGGTGGAAGTGCCCTCTTACGAGGTGACCAGTGTCCTGGGCTTTGGTGCCAACTATGGGTTTGTTAAAGAGCTCGAATCAAAGGATTGTGAATCGTAAAATAAAACTAATAATAAAGCAAACATTTATTTATAACAACAAAAGGAGATCGTTTGCTTAAAATTCCCCTAATAATATGTTATAAATTAATAAAGCCCCTATCCTTATTTCAACTTTTGTGAAATTCAGTCGCCATCCTAAACACTCTTGTACGAAAACAAAAATAAATCAGTTTGAAAGCTAAACATGGGCCGACTGATAGCTGATTAGAGGTGGGCCTGGAGGTAAATATGGCCATAAAACTCACAGCCCGGCGACAATATATATCGCATATAGCCCCCCATTGCAATCGAGTGGCAAGATAAGAAACGTGCCGCAAATCGGCCGAGCCGCCCGATCACGTTCACGTGATGTGCACGCCGATCCATCCGACCGGACCGGGTACATCTACTACTCATACTCGCAAATGTGAGCGCAAACGACAGGTAAATCGCGGACAGGTAAAACAGCGACACCAGCCGCCGACAGCGATAATGAATAACAAGCACAATTAACGCGATCAACAGCGGGGACGATGTGCTAAATGCTGATACAAATGGCTTATCTTGTCACCGATATTTGGCCCAGACCGCTGTCTGAGGGAGAAAGCGAATGCTGTATATCATGTCTCACCAAGATTCCCGACTTCTTGGACTCAACTTGAGACAGACGGATGTTCCAGGTGGACTGTGTAATCCCAGCAAACACGGCCAATCATCGCTGTTTGAGATGGTCTCATAAAGTAGCGGCAAATAGATAACTTAGAGACGAGAAATGTGTGCCAGTGCTAAATATTTTGTCATGCGTTACTCATACGCAGCGTGGGCTCCGAGCAGCACTTAAGCAGAGACACCTAAAAGTATGTTTCGATTTTAAAGTGTGGTGAAAATTCAGTGAGTAAAGGTTGTAAAATAAATAGGAACTTGGTAGCAAGCGTTGATTTTCAAGTATCTAGAAGTCATTGATATACATTTCAACACAACATAATCATTATAATTACAGCATATATTCCTTAACTCTTATTTAAATTACTTATTTTTTCGCTTCACCAAAAAACACCGCAAAATGCCCTGCAGAATCATCGATACGGACTCGGGTTCCACTCGTTTTCAGCCGAGTGTAAGAATTGGCAATTGGGTTGAAGACATGTGTCTAGAGGAGGTAAGCTCTTCAGATTGAAAATTAAATTAATAAACTTATATTAATTTCATTATAAAGGACAAAATAGTCAACTTCAAGATGCAATACGATAAGGGCGAACTCCTGGTGGTCAAGGCACGCAAACTGTACGATAATTTCCTCAAGCCCATTGTCCTGGCTGCCCCCAAGCAGAACATCATATACGGGGATGTGGTGCAGCTAATGCCGATAACCATGGGCATCCAGGATCTAGACTCGGCCGAACTAAATCCCGCTCTGTCGGTGGTGCTCAACGAACGGTTGGTATACCGCAGTCAAACGATCAATGAGGACTGTGAGTTGTCGGTGGCTCCCTCACGGCATCCCTGTTCCCGGAACTCCTTTCGGATTGTCAGCGGAGGCGATCAGGATCTAACGGGACAGAACATAAAGTACGGCCAGAGATTCCAGCTGCAGTGCATGTCCGATGAGCAGGATCCCATTGTGCTGTACAGTGGACCCAAGCGGTGCAACCTACAGCAGGGCTTCAGTGCCAGCTATAGTTCCCAAAAGCATGGCGAGCTGAATCTCAACTTGGGGCTAGTTCAGCGCAGTGTAAGGCTCTTATTTTACCTTGTAAAAATATATATTTATTCATAATTTTATTTTTAGAAATGTTATTGTCCCAATAGCGATGTACCCTTGGCTTATACTCACTGGTTTTGCAGACACGTTAATCCAAAGCTGCGCTTTGAAAGCGAAGGAGAAGATATTCCCGTAATTGGTCTGAAAAATTACTTAAATCTTATATTAATTTTATGATTATTTACAGAGCAACTCCCCCTTGGTGATTGTTCATTCCACAACTAATCGAAATCTGGCTGCCGAAAATGTTATGGTTCCCACTCTTTTTGGCACAGAATTCCTGGTTTCCGTGCAAAACTATCGCAACATTTTCAAGCATGAAATCTGGAAGAACATCTGGATGATCAGCAATGGACATGCAGCTGGAGGATCTAAAAAATCCGAGTCTCACTGATTATTAAGAATCAAAACTTCAAAAAAAAGGTCACGGCAATTATATGCTCGTTGAACTTGATTTTTTTTTTTTGCTGCTAAAATTTAAATTTCGCACATGAAATCGTGTCACGCCGAGCCCCTGCTGCTTGGCCTAGTTACAAATTGGCAATTACTAAGCTATTTGAAAAAGAAAAGAACTTTAAGTAGAGAAGTACCTTAAAGAGTTCGAATGTGAGTTAAATAATTAAGATGGATCGGAAATATATTTTCATGAACTATAAGAGATTCTTAAGAGTCAAAATTACACTTAAGAATATTAAAAACACTTATAAATTATTGTCTAATAGGGTTAAACCATGTTGCCTTTTATTCATATTTATGTTAAGCTGTCGAAATTCCATTTCAAGGTAATCAAGAAAAACGTTTGGGTTTATAATATTAATAATATTATTTTCTGACAATGTATATATTTTTGGCTTCCTGAAATTAATAAACGAACAAAAAAAGAAGCTTATTTATTTTTATTATTATTTTGGAAGCCGAATGTTTGTATACCCTTGCAGTTTGCAATTGGAACATTTTCAACATTTTGAATCGCTCATAACTAAGCTTAAGAAAACATTTTTTCAATTCGGAACATTTTTGAATTAAGGTAACATATCAGCATATGGACAGCATATATTCAATTAATTATATATTATAATAAATAAACCTAAAATATGGAATCTATATTTTAATATGATCTTATTGGAATATTATAATTTAAAAATTTTTTAACTTAGCCAAACGTGGAAATTAGAATAGAATCCGACTGAAATTAGAATACCTTCCCAGGGTACTGAAACCTCACCCAACTCATAACTTATCACAAGTGCTTCCCACATGGAAGTGTGTTATTCGGGCGATAAAACCACTCGAACGAAACAAACCCCAAAAGACCTATAAATAGGCAACACCCCAACCACAGTCAGCACTCAACACTCAACTCTTGTCATGTCTTCGCTTAAGACTCGAGCAACACCTCTGATCCTCCTCCTGGTTGTGGCTTCGACTCTCTGCGAGACGGAGCCCTCGGAGGAGTCCCGCATTATAGGAGGACAATTTGCTGCCCCGGGACAGTTTCCGCATCAGGTTTCCCTGCAGTTGAAGGGTCGCCATCACTGCGGTGGCTCCCTGATCTCCGAGACGATGATCGTGACGGCTGCCCACTGCACCATGGGCCAGAGTCCCAGCCAGATGATGGCCATTGTGGGCACCAACGACCTGAGCGCTGGCAATGGCCAGACCTTCGGCATTGCCCAGTTCATCATCCATCCGCAGTACAATCCGCAGAGCCAGGACTTTGACATGTCGCTGATTAGGCTGAGCAGCCCCGTGCCCATGGGAGGATCGGTGAAGACCATCCAGCTGGCGGACTCCGACTCCAACTATGCCGCCGATACCATGGCCACGATCAGTGGCTTCGGAGCCATCAACCAGAACCTGCAGTTGCCCAACCGCCTCAAGTTCGCCCAGGTGCAGCTGTGGAGCCGCGACTTCTGCAACTCCCAGAATATTCCCGGGCTCACCGACCGCATGGTCTGCGCCGGACATCCCAGTGGCCAGGTTAGCTCCTGCCAAGGTGACTCCGGTGGTCCTCTCACCGTCGACGGCAAACTCTTCGGCGTTGTGTCCTGGGGATTCGGTTGCGGCGCCAAGGGACGTCCTGCCATGTACACCTATGTGGGAGCCCTGCGATCCTGGATCAAGCAGAATGCCAACGTTTAAATTGAGATTTTTGATGTGAAACGTTTTGATAACCGAATTGGAAATAAACTTATTTTGCAAACATTATTTAAGTGGTTTTTTATTGAAAATAATTAATTTATGGATGTTTTGGGGTAAAATTATATAATTCAAATTTTATTGGAAAACATACCAATTTTACACTTTTTTGACATGTAGAAATAAAAAGTCACGGTAGATGGCGCCTTTTGGGTGCAGCCACCGTCCGATAGATGGCACAACCAAGGAACGCATTAGGCTTCAAATATAAAAAAAATATAGAAACAATGGAATAGGTATTTCCACCACACCAAATTTTGTAAGCCGTTCCTGTTTGTAATTGGATCATTGAGAATCGATGGTGCTCTTTTTGCAAGAACTGCTCAGTTTACAGTCGGTATTTTGGCTAATGGTTTGGTTTTTTTGGTTCTTTCGCTAGTAGAGTAGGAACCAAACCCCTCGCCGAATAGGTTTTTCCGATGAGAGCCCCTTGATGATTGCTTAATTAACAAAAACAACTTATAACTTATTTTCAATTCACATATTTTTATTCATAACTGTATCTGTGATTCCTTTGCACACAATTCTTGCGTCCTGGCAACACATTTACTACGCTTAGAGTTAAACTATGGTAAGTTGTAGTTGTAGTTTTTTTAAAAAAAGATTATCGACCACTTCGTGTATGGCTTTTGGTTTCGTACGTAAGTCGTAAATGCCGCCTACAGTGAAGCTCGCTGGCTGGAATAGAACTTAGCAAATGAAGAAGAAGCTGTCGCCGCAGCATTGTGATATATATTATATGTACGCTTTAGTCTTGGATAAACAGTATGTAGTCGATAGTTATGTACACATTCAGCGGGATGCGATATGGAATTGTACAGTACGGTATATACACAGTCGCTGTGATTGTGACCTAGCCTAAACCTACAAGAGTTCGATGAACGGTTTAAAAAAGAATTGTTTTTATGGTGTCAGAATGCGTCCGTTATAAATAGAAGGCACTATGCACGTTTGCATCAAGGACTAATACGCTAAGGACTAACGCTATATGTATCTTCTGTGATATTTATTTTGTAGTTGGGAAACTGATATCTGTAAGTACTACAAGCTGGCTTAGGATATGTTTACCTTTCTTTGAGAATCCAACGGAAAGAAATGCAACGGTTTTTCGAAAATAAATGGAACACAAAGGATACACGAAATCTAAACATCTAAACGTAATTTGGCATAAGGTTTCCAACGCTCCCATTCTCGCTCGCTCGTCTAAAAATTAGGCAACACAAAACCTCCCTAGATCGTACCGTAGGAAAATAAATAAAATCAAAATTTTATCGGGAATGGTAAGGGGGAGGGGGAGTTGAGGGGAGGGGAAACGAACAAAGGCTATCACCAAATGCTTTCCAACTCGGACTTAGCCTACGGCTTACTCGCTAAAACATATATTTGGAATGAGGCTCTCGCAAAGCCATTTGATGACATTTGTTTTTTCTTTTCTTTTCTTTTCTTTCTTTTTTATAAAATTCATAAATATTTCGGAGCCTGGAGAGTAAGTCAAACTAACAAACACACACACACATTCCGTAAATTGTGCTAAATGTTTACAAATTTAAATGCAAAAATTGCGCTACGACTTGTCGCCTTCGTTCGTTTCTGCCTGGCCTTGGCTCGGCTCAGCTCAGCTCCTTAAAACTAATCCTAAGTGCCTCGACTTAGGTCTAGACGCTAGAGAACTAATCATCTTATAGCTACTGTACAGCAGTCGTTCCTTCAAGTGTCTGTTTGTCTAGTCTGCGGGTGTGATTGTGGGTTGTTGCTTAGGGCTAAGTAACGTCTATTCTGTTGTTTGGAAACATGTATAAAGTTTAGTTATATTTATATAGCATGGCAAGTGATGCTGCTGCTGCTACTCTCTGTCCCACTCTCCCCCGTCTATTGCACATGCCTCGCGGATCCTCCGACTACTCCAACTCCTGCCTCCACTCCATGACAGGCTCCCTGCTCCTGCTGCTCCCTTGATCCTGCTGCCTTTGCTATGCATGTGGTGGCTGGTGTTGCCGCGAAGTGGGCAACATGAGGTTGCCCCTCGCATAGAAGTAGCCTCACAACTTGGAGCTGTCGTAGTTCTCGAGGGTCCACTGCTGGCGACTGAGGGCATTGTTGCACTCCTCCATCACCAGACGGTCCTTGCTCTCCGAGATGGCCAGGCACTTGCCGGAGGTGCCGTGGTGCAGCTGCTTGGTGTTCTCGCGATACGACCAGAACTGTAAGTGAAAGAAGATTTAATATGATTTATTTAAATTTAAAAAAAATATATTTTAACATGTGCAAAAAAATCAATTGAAATCTGAAGAAAATCTCCCCTTTCCATCAATTTTCTCTTGCTAGATTTTCCTTTATACTCACCTGATTTCCTTTGCCGCCGTGACACGCGTAGAGCGTCACATCCTTGCCGGCGTAGTCCAGACAGGAGTCGTCGCGTCGTATTTCGCCCGCCTTGCTCAGCATCCAGTACTGCGGAAATCGAGGGCAGACACAAGGGATTAATATAAATTGTAATGTCAGCGAATGCGTTTGCCAGTTTGCCAGCAGCGAAAGAAAAGTTTTGCCAGGGCTACAGCCGCACAACTTTATTACACACTAATGTTTTATTCAATTAAATGCCAAAAAGCAGCTCTCGGTGTGTGTGTGTTGTGTCTCTGTGTGTGAGAGTGTGTGTATTCTGTGGACCATGATTATTTATAATTTAAAACACGTTGCCAATGCCAGATGGCCTGAGCTGGCTGCTCGCAGAATCTGCTGGTGACTGAAATTGCCTTTGTTTGCTGCTGCCACGCCCCCTCTTCACCCATCGCCCCCCTTTGGCAGCCGGGTCGTGACCAGCCGCCATTTTGTGTTACCATTTCCGTTTCCTGTCGTTGTTGCCAGTCCCGGATAGACACCCCTCTCCCTGCCTGCCTGCCTGCTTGCCTTCTTTATTTTGTTTATAATGATGCCGGGACTGGAATAATGATGAGATCGGTCAGCGCAGGACATCGAGGGGATGTTGTGTGCCATGAATAATTACTGTTATTGTTTGACCAGTTCAATTAGGGGAAAGCTTACTGCCTCAATGCTCTGCTCTGATAAATAGTACTTGTAAAAATTTATATTATCTACTTTAAAGCTTTAAATTGACTTCAATTGACTTCAAACTGGGTTTGGATAGAATTTCCCATTAAAAGGAAACTCTGAGCTGCTTCTAGTGACTATTTATTGCTTGAATTCCTATAAATATTCCGCCTTTCTAATCTCTGACATTACTCCTGCTCTGTATCCTTTTAGACGCCGCCTTACAGCATTGTCACGTTCTGCTATTGCATCCAGACTAATGCACTGTTCCACCGCCCGTCCAAGGACGTTTCCCGCCGCAGCGTTTATGCATCGTGTTCATCCTCGCTCATTGTTTAGGCTTTCGCCCCGCCGACACTCCGCCCACCCGTCGTTTCATCTGTCGTCCTTCGCGTTCTCAATTTGCATTTCTTTTTATCCTTGCGATCCCCGTTTTCCCGTTTCCCCGCTAGCATTGCGTTTGCTGTGTGTGTCTGTGTGAGATGCGTTTTTAATTACGTTTTTTACGTCTCTCGTTTTTTTTTCCACTCCCCGCCTTTTATCCAGTGTATTTTTTATGTGTGTAGCTTTATTTCCGTTTTGTTCTCTCCCACTGAACAAATTTGTTTGCTGGCTGCACACAAATATTTTTGCTAGCACGCCAGAGAAGTACTTTCATTATGTGGACAGTACTACTAACCCCTTTTCGGGGTTTTTTTTCGGTGATGATGATGTACATCCTTTGACGCGGCAGTCGAAAGCGTTATCCCCAGCGCTCACCCAGTTTTCCGCTTTTCCCCATTTTTCTCGCTTCGCCAGCCAAATTTCGCGATGTGCGAAATTAAAATTTGCGCTCAAAAAAAAGCGAATCGCGTGCTGCATGTTGTCCCGCTGCAAATGTTGATTATTTTATACGCCGCCGCATTTTGGAGTCAAGACAAACATTTGGTTAAATCTTTCTGAAAGCTGTTTGTGAGGGTTTTCCGGGGTATATTCTGCAGGCTGATGTTACTACAAAAATAATTTGATTATGAATCTTTTGCACAGAAATTGCAATGGATTTGAAATAAAGCCTTACAACAGCACGCCAAATCACTCGGAAAAAGTGTAATTTGAGTAAGAGTTTAAATTGGTTTCAAATTCCCTTAAAATTCCCACAAAACTTTGTTTAAATGGATTACATTTTGCACTTCTTTCATAGACCTGTATAAAAATAGTGCGCACCCCAAAAAGTAGGCCATGTTTTCTGCAGTCTGAATAGCCAGGTATCTTATGGTCGTCTCCCGCACACTTTATTCTATTTTTAACCATTCTCCCTTAAATGCAGCTTCTATTTGTTGCATAGTGTTGGTCCCCAAAGGCAGGACAGGGACCGTGGGCAGTGGGCGTGGCAGATGTCTGTCTGGGGCGATTTTAGAACAAGCGGAACGAGGTCAACACTTTTGCCTCCATTTTAAATGTTGAATATACAATATTCGCCTCACACATCCCTAGCGTATCTGTATCTGCATTTGTATCTGTACTTGTATCTGTGTGAGCGTAAAAGTATCTCAGGCAGAGTGTAGGTAAAGCGTTCCATTGTATCAGTTCATTTGCTTGCAAATGTTTTTGTTTGTTTAAAATACTAGCAACTAAAGCTCTCTGTTTGCTGTCTCATTGTTTCGAGTGTTTGCTGTTTTTGTTTTTAATTCTTGTTTTAAGAGCACACAGAAAAAAGTACAAAGCCAAAGCCAAAGCCAAAGCCAAAGCTATGTAAATGATTTATCATTCGGCCTTTTATTTATGATTGCGATTTAATTAATTTCTGTGACATGGCATAAATCGACCGAATTTCCCAAATGTGCAACACTGTGTCGCCTTTCTGTGTGTGTTTTGTGTGTGTTGTGTGTTATAGTATTGTGTGTGAGTGTGCTTGCGCGCTTGTATGCATCCTGTAAAACTGTTAAAATGTCAATGCTGGCAAAATTCGTTGATAAATACTTTCACTTATGGCAGGCAAATAAATTGAATATGAATTGTTTGCCGGCGAAAGCGGCAATAAATCCAAATTATTTATGTACTCTACAAATACTTGTTATTGTAGCCACAAACTCCGTCAAAATTAGTGCTCAAAACCGCAGGACTTTCACAAGGGTATATAGAAATACCAACGGCAAAAATATTATAGATTATTGTTGCAACGAGGGATCCTATTTATTTTTTGGAACACCTTATTAGAAGAGGGACTTCCCACACAGGCACCAAAAATCAAAAAACAAATTACGGGTAACAACTTTATGAAAACGATAACAAAAAGTGAGCAAGTTGCAAGAATTTAGTGCATTTACTTAGCTAAGGAAATTATAGAAAGAAAAGAAATTAAAATTTGAAAAAGTTAGGACTTTAACGCGTAAAGTGAAAAGTTAAGTTATTTAAGTGAAAGATATAGAGCTGGGATAAGGATTGGCGAATATTTAGTTCAATGAAGGTAAAGTCAAGAATATTATATTAAAATTCAATGGAATTCAATTTAATTTTGTGGCTAAAACTAACTTAAAGGTGAGATATTGTTTTAACAATTTTGTATTGCTTAAAAAGGTAAATATTCTCTACAAAAAGCCACAAAAAAGCATTTAGCTAACTTCTGCTTAAAAAAAAATCGATCAATGAATTAAAAATGTTTTCCATGATTATTTGAATGTGGAAATGTTACATTTCAGTCATTAGTCTCTTAACAAAATGATAAAGTCTTAGTAAAAACTCATTTCACCTTTAAACAGGCATTATTCCTGGACCTTTGGTTTAAAGTTGGTTAAGCAATGATGATGTTATGTGAAATGGAAGGAGTACTTTGTCCAGTGTGAGTCTGGGTTTGGTTTCAGGTATAGGTTTAGGTTTAGGTTTAGGCTTAAGTAAGTAAAGCAAGTAAAGCGGAGGTTTAACAAAAAGGTACCAAAAATACTCGTGTAATAATACAATAATAGCGAGAAAGCATCAACTCTGTAACAGGAAGGTAAACAACCGAAGCAGAACACCAACAGGGAGACGTGTTCCCAAAAGCATGAGAGGATCAACGAGATCGAGGAGACGGGAGGTCTCCCTTCTTGAAGAGTTCTGAGGACGTGGACACGGAGGTGGATACCTGATTTCCTCCTTGGCCATGGCATTGATAAATGGTAACCGGAACGTCCTCCTCGGATTTCTCTTTCGCATCCAGGCACATGCTCGTGCGCAGGTTGGCGATCTGCAATTTAAGTTCACTATATAGAGGATCCATCGGACAGCTGAGTTCAAGTAGGGGAATATGCTATATATGCTATATATAACACCCAATAGCCGGAGGGAATTTTAGTTTTTAAGAGGGGAACGGGAACACAGTCAGTGTTTGGTATTAGCAAAGAGTGAAAAATTAAGAAAAGATATTCCTTGATCTTCTTGCGGATTTCTTGGGTCTCGACGGAGTTTGTGGCGGTCGCAGGACTGCTGAGATTGGATGGCTTGACAAACCTGGTTACCGCCCTGTCGATGGCAGGGATATGTGCCCACCGCCTTCTTCTGGTGCTTCTTGCCGGCAGGTGCGTCCATGCAGGTGCGACCGCCGTAACCTAAGTTTCTTATCTGTGGAAATTGATTCACATTGCAAGGGTTCGTATTTTATGTTAGCTGTTCAGAATCAGAATCGAGTTTGTTATTTAAACTGGGAGGTAGCCCTTTAGTAACCAGGGGTCCATTTTGGGGTAAAGGGGAGACAGAACACGGAGAACTTACCTCGCCATGGGCCACCGAATCGCCGGGAATGAAGAGTTCGGGATAAATGTTGTCCAGATACCACTTGAAGCTTTTGCAGTTGAGATTTTTACTGTAATTTTAATTTATATTTTAAATTTTATAACAGGGAAATAAAGTTTTAAAATCCCTTTAAAAGGGTGCCTAAAAGCTTGCAACTTTTGCCATTCGTTGCCCACTTTGAGGCACCCTCTTAAAAGTAATGGTGACGAAACTTTGGTAACAATTGCCTGGCTCTTGCCAAACTTATATGGTTATTATAATGGCACTCACCGCAACTCAATGCGATCGCTGACATCACCCCAGTCGCCCTTGTCGTTGCCGATGCGGTGATAGTAGTACTGCGAGTACTCATCCATCCAAACTTCGGCCAGCCGCACCGAGTTCTTCCTCAGCACATTCACGCCCGAACGCCACTGCAATTGGGGGGAGGAATAACCATGAGTCCAAGGGGTTGGTCGGGATGGAACGTTGAGAGTGGAAAATGGAGGGAAAGCGCAATCAGTGGACCAGTGGATGCCGGAGTGCCGGAGTCAATGGAAATATTTGGTCAGCAAACAGAGTCCGACGGAGGAACAATACCGCAGTGGAGGCTGCCAGGGAAGCAGAGTGGAGAGGAGTGGCCACCAACAAAGCCTAATTACCTGAATGAGTAGCTTTTGCTTAGTGGCATTAGGTAGTGGCTCCTGCTGGCTCCTGTCCTCAGCCTTTTGCGGTTGTCCTTGGACAACTGATCCGCCCACCCATCTATCTTCGCCCTCTGCCTTTGTCTGCCCCTCTTCTGTTGTGTGTCTTGTTTTGTGTTTATGAGTTCACTGTACAGGTGTTTGTGTGCCTTGCTGCTGCCTAGCTGCATTCCGGCCGGATAGCTGGAAAATTCTTGGTCAGAACGGAGGGAGGGAGGCCAGTGTTTGCTCCTGACATTTATTGAAATTGCCGGCTCAAGCCGTAAATCGTGACGGTTCTTTGGAATCGATACGTCTGCTGTTAATCCCTGTTGCACTTTCCTTTAAGTTGCATTGTTTCAATTTGTTGAAAGTCTTATGGAATTGCTTTGCATATTTTGGCTTTCATTGGCAGACTTTAATTGAAATATTTAATCTAACTTTGTGTGTGAGGATTCCAAATGAGGCTAAACAGGACTATTGGGCTTAAATTGGCGTCTTAATATAATTTTGGGTTTGAATATGACTTGACTTTGTTGGAAATTTATTGCAGGTTTACTGCTTTTCATTACCTGAGATTTTTCTCTAATTTTAAATTGAAGACATTTTGGTATGCTAAGAAAATCTATTTAATTTTATTATCCTTTCTCATGAATATCCTATTTATTTAGCTTGTTAAGGTTAATAGAGGTATCCTAATCGAACTACTGCCGGATGGAAAGGACTTTATTTTTTCTATTCTGGTGATTATCCTGGGGACAAGGAACTCCCCTGGGATTTGGCAGGTGCCCAATTGGTTAGTTCCACTCCAAGAGCATTCGGGCTCTTGTGTGTGTGTGTTACGCCATTGACATCAAAACAGTTGCCAAACTTTTGTCAAGCGTAAACCGTTGATAATTGAAGCTGGCCCAAAATGCAAAGATCTATGTGATGGGTCAGTGTGTGCGTGTGTGTGGGTGGGTGGTGTGTGCGGTGTGCGAGGAATCCACAAACACTCACTCACAGACACACACACAATTTGCAACACATGTTGCAAAGACAGCCGCAATGCATGTCCATGTCGGAGTCCGTATCTGTGTCTGTGCCTCAGTGTCCTTGTCTGTGCCATGTGTGCCATGTTGCTGCCATTTGGCAAAAAGGACGAGCTGGGGGCGTGGCCAGGATTTGGGCCACTGTTGACCAAACACGAACCTCTGGAGCGGAGTGGTCTGGTAGCTGGTCCTGAGGCTGCTGCCCACACAAAACGATACGGAATGCACACAGCATTCGATGTTGGCTAAGAGTTTTAAATTCCGCCTGGCCAAATTGCAGACCAACTGCCATTTCTTAATGAGCACTGGACCAGTCGATCAATATTGGGTTTTACCCTCCTCCTCTGCCCGCAAATGATTTCTCATTTTCCCTGCGGTTTCTTTTCCATAATTGATCGATGATGTACGGGGGACAAATGGGCACAAGTTTGGTAATTGCTGGCTTAATGGTCCCATAGATTTTCCTCTCAAAAAAGTAATGGTTACTTACCTTATATGGCGACCGCTTCCGGAAAATGTGACCCACATGGGAGCAGGGCACAATCTCCAGAGTGCCGCCGCACATCCAGGTCTTGAAGGACAGCTCCAGGTTCTCGCCGCCCCAAATGTCGAAGCCGGAGTCGTAGGTTCCCAAACGATCGAAGAACTCCCGGTCGATGGAGAACAGTCCGCCGGCCATTGTGGGTGAGTAAACGGGCTCGGCCGAGCTCTGGAAAATAAGAGAAAAACGAGAGGGAAGCACAGGTAAGAACAGGTAAGAGCAATTTCATTTGGCTAATTGATACTCGGCTGCGCTGAACCAGAGATAAACACCGAGATGGAGGGGAAGTGCCACAAGTGGCCGAGCGTACACCTGAGCAAACTTTTCGCAGCCGCAGCCCCAATCGCTTTCCATCTCTCTCTGCTTTTTACTTGGGAGGGCGGGGTGGCAAAAAGTTTGCTGGCTCGCTTTTTTTCGTTACTTTCAACAGCTTGCCACAAAATACTTGAGGCTACGTTTTATTTAGTACAACATTTTCATTGCTCTTCGAAAAGATATTCCCCCCTTCCCACGCAAACACATACAAACTCCTAAAGTTTTCTATGTGCAAAATTTTGTTGTAATTGAATCCTTGGTCGAGAGTCCTGGTCTCTGGTTTTTGGCTTCTCCCCTTGGTAGCACAATTTTTTGCATTTAATTGGAGAATTTCGTTTCATTCCCTGAATGCAATTTAATTCCTACGAGCCTGTATTTGTAGTATTTGTGTTTGTGTTGTGTTTGCACTTGAATTTATGCCACAAGCAGCAGCAGCAGCAGCTGTTAGTCGGTGAGCTTGTAAAATAATTAAAAATAAATAAAGTTTACCATTTGTTTTTTTTATTGTGAGTTTTGGAGAGTGGAAAATAAGTTTACAGCGAAATAAAATTTAAGATGTACACACACAAGTGACTTCCGAAAAGATAACTACGGATGGATGCCCTTTTAGTATGTTGTACAAATAATCCATAAAATGACACTCGAGTTGGATAAATGTTGAGATTAAAGATATTTTTTAGAGATGAAATTGTTTGCTAAATAAACAGGATAGTTTCTCAGAACTTTGGATCTATTTAAAGAAGATTTAAGGATAGTTTTATCCTATACTTTAATTTAAAGAACTTAAAATAATTGTAGTTTAACGGTATTACAAGTTATGTTATAGTCTCAACACCTCAATAAAAGTTTAAATCTCATTAAAACCCATCCATAAGGTTATTAAAAACCCTCAGTAAGTGGTAATAATTTAAACTGAATATATGTATTTAATATATTTATTGTGATTGCATTTCATTTAATGAACGGCTCGCTGGGGAGACATCATAATAATTCTCATTATTGCGAATTTATGCCAGCGAATGCGAGACAGAGGTCGCAATCAGTAATTATTGCGTATACGCAGCGTTGCCAGGCCCAAAAAATCCAACGCGATGGCTAAGCCAACAGATACAAGTAATTGAGTTTCATGGGGGAGAAAACGCTGACAAACGTAAAACGGAAAATGGCAAAATAAATGAAATTGTCACGGCAAAGGGTCCAAGAGGGAAAATAAGAGAAAGAGCCGGAAAGGGGCGATGCCAGGCTGAGTGAAAGACAACTAAAAACGTGTAACTTAAAGTCAACAAGAAGTACGAGAGATACAACAAGAAAAAATATATATATATATCCGGCCACCGGACAACAAAGTGAAATCTCCAAACGCGACAAGTGCCATTGTGCTTTTGGAAAACTCCGCCTCCCAAGGGGGTTGGATGGAAAATTCGCAGTGTGACATTTAATAAACGCCTGCAACGGCGAGGACAAGACGAGAGGCGGGACAGCAGGCACAACAATGTGGACAAATATGCGAAACGCACCGAAAAGGAAGCTCTGTGGGCTCACGACGGGCTGTGGCATGCGGGCGGCCATTTTTTGTTGCCACCGGAAGTGACAGAACAAATAGCAAAAGTGAAAAGCGGCAAGGTGCTTTCGGGACGCTGCATGCGAGTGCAGGACGAGGACGAGGACGAGTTGGAGTCTGAAAAGATTCCTCTTATTGTTAAAACCCACCAAACCCGCTCGACTTCTGTTTTATTTTTTACGCTCTTCCTGTGTGTGTGTGTGTGTATCCGTTTTTGTTTTCCGTTCTTTCCCGCTCCGGAAATGGAAGTAAAAGGCGCACACACTCACAAATATATATTTTTATATTACAAAACTACAAAAAAAAGAGGAGCGGGAAAGTCTCGCTCTGGCGAAAATAAACTGAAATGAAATAAAATGCAGAGCTGAATAAATAAATATACACGAAAATATGAGTGAAGCGTGCTGCCGCTGCAATTGCTGTTTGTGCAAACAACGCGGCAGAACTTTTCGCTTTTCCGAACTCCCCCCACCCCGCCCTGCCTGGCAGCTTTTCCCCATTTTCCCCGTTGGCCCGCATTTTTATGTTTGCCATTGGCTGCATATAATGCAGCTTAAATGATTTAAAAGCGAGCAAATAAACGCAATTTTTATGGTCGTGTTATGTGGCGTTTGTGGGTGTGGAAAACCAAAAAAGGAAACTCAGTAGCTAGGAAAAACAAACTTAAAGTTTATAGAGAATCCGCTTATGTTTACTGTAATTCTAAGCAGACTCTTTAATTTATTTCGCATCTAATTCAATTTATGTTTCTCTAAAACAAATGTTTTTAATAAAAACAGTCACGCTTTCAAACGCAATTGCATGTTATTCAATTAGTTTTAATTATGTAAATTATATTTTCAATGGATTCGCTCTCACAAAACACAGTTCAATTCCTCAAATAAAAACAGAAACCATTATGAAAAAGTTCGATTATTAATACCGGAAAATAATTGCATTTCACGTACATATATATTTTTTCTCGTTTGAAACAAAGTCGCCATTGTGCACGATGTGAAAGGCTTTTCGGAAATTGCAGCACACAGTATAAAAATCAATCAAGGGCATTACATTTCAACAAAGCGCCGGAGCGAAGTATTTTTCAATCGACCATTAAAGCCGCAAAATCCACAATAACTTTACAAAATACGTTCTCAATAAAGAAGAACAAAAAAATGGCAATCGCATTGTTGTGCCTCTTCTCACCTCACTGTGAATTTTCCTTTCGGGCCATTTATTTCGCCCTAATCCTGCCAAAAGGACCGAAGCCAACTCCCAAGGCAGCTCAAATAAAGATTCATGGCCGAGAACAATCAATTTTTCCTTGGAAAATTGTATAAACAACACACAGGCAAGGAGGCATAATGGCAAATCCAAGGCAGCGAAATAGAGCTTAAAATGACAAGACGTCAAAAGTAACTTGGGCGCATTTCTCATTCACTTGGCATATTTGGATATATCCAAATAAATCGTCGGGCATTCATAATGGTTAGAGTGTGTGACACATTTTATGATGAGAAATGAAGGACACGGGGGCCTCTGGATCAGCCCAACCGCAAATTAAGCAAGCGAAACCTCAGAGTGCGGTTCGGTTTTAAAGGCCTGGCTTTGTGAATAATGTGCTAACCTGCTGTGGCTTTCAAGGAAACCCAAAGACTGCCACCCGATGCCACACCACATGCCACGCCACCCGGAAAAGCTCCACTCAGGAGCGGCATCAACATATCCACATTAACATCAAATAAAACAGTCACGTCGAGGCGGCAGGAGGCGCCGAAAAAATATGCCCAGGAATATCGTAAATGTCAGAGGAGCCTTAAGGACTCGGGATGGTGGATTCCTTGCAGACACGCACCAAGTGCCGATGGGTCTCTTAGCTCACAGCAGGCAGCCGCCCAGGGAGGCAGCAGGCGATGATAATGCTTAAAAAATGAAATGGAAAATGGATTCAACTAAAAGGATACCCTAGAAATATTCTAAAAAATAAGATTAAAGAGGAAAATGTTTGGGAAAATGTTTAAGTCTCTGTTATAT
This sequence comes from Drosophila watanabei, assembly GCA_008042575.1. Taxonomy (NCBI): domain Eukaryota; kingdom Metazoa; phylum Arthropoda; class Insecta; order Diptera; family Drosophilidae; genus Drosophila; species Drosophila watanabei. Next base: position 36,707 of record VNJS01016246.1, read on the forward strand.
CTTATATTCCTTTGAATATTTTGAAATTTTGAAAGTCCCTTTCTTATCCTTTAAGCCTATTAGGCTTCACTGCTACCCTGTAAGTGCTTCTATGCGATGCTCTACAAAATAAAGAAGACGTTGTCGACGGGAAGCGAGACACACGCGCGAGAAAAAGCCCGGAAAAAAATGAATATAACGCTGCTTGACATAATGTGAAGTTGACTTTGACAAGTGCTTGGGCCGGGCCACGCCCCCCTACACACATGGCGTACAGTGCGGACCATATCCGTAGGTTGGCAAAGTGGCAACTTAGCGGGGCCAACTTGAGAGTTTCATGCGCCCAAGTTGCTATTTGCATTTTGAGTCAAGCACCGAAAAGTCGCAATCTCCGCCAAAAGTTAATAGTTGAGGAATGCTTCAGGTCAATGGGCGAGCAAGAGGACGGGGAAGTGGAACTGCAAGTGTAAAAGGGGGGAGGGAAGAGGGGAGAGGGGTTATCCTGCGGAATCGGAATCAGGATAAGTAGCATTGCATCTGCGTGGAATGTGTATCTCTGAGCTACAATTTGGCTTATTGCTCAAGAGCTCAGAAGTGGAATTCCCGTCGGCGAACTTAACCCACTCGACATCCTTTTTGGCCCGGGAATCAGGCTGCTTAAAAGCGTATTTAAATGTTTAATGTAGCGTTCACTCACACACGCACACCGCACACCCGCCCGGGGGTCGGCCGGAGGTAAAAATTAGCATAAAAAAGTTGTTTCAGTGCTCTGGTGATTTTGCTTTGATTACCGGTTCACTGGACTGTTAGCAAATGCTCAACCGCTCCGCAGTCCACCAGCTCCCACGGAAAACCCGACACCCTTTTTCCACAACTCCCTAAAAGCTGAAAACAAAAGGCCAGGGGCGGAGTGGAGGGGATGAACTATAGGGTTTTCTTAGGTAGTTTTTATTAGCGCAATAAGTTTTGGCTTCACTAGTTTATGGTGTATAAAGTTTTTCATTTAAAGTTCCTGAAAAACCTTTATGGTAATCAAAGACTTTATTTCCGCTTAGCTGGAGCTTGCAAACAATCGTAACTGATATCGATAGATTCGATATCTTCGATATCTTCTCCTCATTAGAGATAAATCAAAAATGTGTGTTTCCATTAAAGTTAGTTTTGTTTTCTAAAAACTATAAACAAAAAAGGTTCAAGCTCTTAAGAACCTTAACGATTTCACCCATTCGATAACTGGAAAATTATCATCAAAATGCAACATAAAACTCTACAATTTCCGTTTAAGTCCTGCCCGACCCCCCCTTTAAAATCTGCGCTCCTGGCCTTTTTGGGGGGGGCATAATAAAACGCAGCAGCGATTGCCAGGCGTGAAAGCGCGTGCACAAAACTTTGTACGTTTTTAGTACGCGGCGCATCCTGGCGCGAGGTCCTGCCAGATCCCGAGATCCCCTGGACCAAGTGCAATAAAAACCAAAGTGCAACTTTGCGTATTAAGTAGTAAAATCTGCCAGCGCAGGCAGGCAGAGGGACAGCCAGAGGGGCGGGCAGGACGACGGCTTAACTGTTGGAAAATTAAAAGAAAATGGCAAACGCGCCCTGGCAGGCTTTTCTCCGCGACACTCGAAAGGACCCCGTGGCAGCCCGAGGACATTACTAAATTACGTTGTCAGAATGGCAGCCTGGCCAAGAGCACGTGCTTGACCCACCCCAAGGACTTTTCGCTTAGGTCCTGCCGAAATTCCATGCTTATTTAATTTGCCTCGATGTTAGTTAAGTTTTTTAAGCCGTGGCACCAAGTAAGCGCGAAAGTTTAGAAGATCTTCAACTGAGTTGAGCTAAGGTACACCAAAGGAAAATTATCTTTATATATTTTTGTAAATTAAGAGAGCTAAACATAATTTAAAAGAAACAAAATAAATTGTAGGGTTTATTAAATACTAGTTTAAATATTTTTACAAAGTATTCTTGGCTCATCTTATTACTTTGTTTATTTGAAATTTGAAGATGAGAAATGCCAAGTAATTTATATATATTTTCCTGTGCCCTAATATTTTCCCTTCGCGATTATCCTTGTCCGCCTTCCTGGGCAGCTTCCTTTCAGCTTCCCCTCCGAAACTTGATAAAAGTGTAATTTTTGGTTATGCGAAACGCGTGCTCAATTTGCATGGCACTCTGGCAGATGGATGGCTGATGGATGGTTTTCGAAGGATGAACAGGAAAGAGGCGAGGAGCCGAAGGAGGACGGTAACTGCCTTCTAAGTACGTGCTTACATCCAGTTGATGAGCGAATATGGACGCTGGCCGTGCGCCTCAAGGGGCGACTGCATAAATTATGGATGCAATTTGACGGGAACGGCGCGTGGGCGGAAAATGTGCAGTTATTAGCAGTTAACAAAATGCAGATGGCTCTCGTCCACGCTGTGACCCATTTACATCCATTGTCGAAATTGTGCAGAATTTGCAGAATATTATTAGGTCTTAGGAAGTGGAAATTGAGTTGGCTTGGCAAATTACTTTTCGCTTTTTTGAAGGATATTCTTATTATATAATTCCCAAAAATGTGGCTTTTCACACCCTGCACCGTTTTATTTGGTTACAAAAATAGTGTAAAAACCTTGCCCCTAATTCTCGCACATTTATCATTCGGCGAAATGTCATTTAAAGGGCCCCACATCCATTAGCTGGTGTAAATGGGGCTTAAGACATATTCCCCCAAAAATGACGCTATGCAAATGAAGCCCAGTTTGTCCGCTTCGGTTGGGTTGCGTTTGGGTTTTGGACTGGGGTCTGGCTTGGGTTAACTGGTGGGTCTAGTGTCCACCACTAACCAGAACAAATGTGCCACGGACATGACGGTACAGTGGAGGATCCTGCCCTCCGGAAGAGCAGACTGCGGAATGGCAGCTAATTAATAATACGAAAATTGCGCTGCCAGGAACTGGCGATGAAAACCAAACATGGCTGCCGTTTCACAGTTTTCCGATTGCATGACGACCACGACGCGGATGCAGAGTGGGTCCCGGAATGGAAATGCGAAAAACTGGGGACGTTGACGCTGATGATGAGGGGCTGCGGCTGAGAAAAGCTGCTTGTTCGGGGTGAAAATGTTCCCCTAAAACTCTAATTCCAAAAGCACTGTGGGGAAAGTTGGTAGTAAATTTAATAAAAAAGAATTACAATAATTGCACTTGTGGGGAAAAAATAAAGGCTTATGGTAACTGCATAATTATTTAATGCATTTATAATAAAAATTCTTGAAATAACAGAAATTATATAGAAGTGCTAAAAACTACAAGATTTCTTTACTGTTTAAATCAACCCTTTAAATACTTCCTTAATACTTCCTGAAATACATTTGTAAAAGCACGCAAATCTTCAGCAATTTAAATAAAGACTTTATTCAGAAGAAGATCCTTTTCAAAATGTAATAAAATGACTAATAGATCTTGGCCATAAAAAATCACATTTATTTGTTAAATTTACATACCTTTTTCTGGGTCATAAAAAAATCTATTGTGCTATTAAAGTTTATATGTCTTTTTCTAGTGCATTTTTCATACGGGGACTCATCTAACTGCGGAATGAGCCTTTCGCCCCTCATCGCATCGTTTGCGAAAATTGCTTAAAAATGAACCCAGCTCCGACAGTTGATGGATGGTCTGAAAAATTTGGCTCCCAACCGATCCTGTCCTGTCCTGCTCCCCACTGCATGTACATATAGATATCCCTGCACAACACATATGTACGCCCACAACTATCATCGTACGCGGCCAAGTGTTTGAAAGGGGGCGTGGCTGCTGTGCCCGCCATGGGTTAAGAGTTGCTGGCGAAGCTTTAAAAATTTCATATCTATTTTAGTGCTTCTGCTAGCAGCAGTGCCATCCGCTGCCTCCGCTTATTTCCATAGTTATTTTTCATGCATTTTCCAGAGAGCAGCAGGAGCAGGATAGTGGGAGCTATCATACTGTTGCTGCTGCCGCCTTTGATGTGTTGTTTTCCTTCTTTTCTTTTTTTTTCGCCACTCCATGTTTTGCTCCTTTTTGCTTGTGGAGTGTGCTGTGCATTTTTACGAGCGTTTTTTAATAAATCATGCGCCACGTAAGCTGACTTTCATGCAGAGGATACATTTCCCTGTGTATATATATGTATATGCATTTTCTGTGCGCCTGAGTGAGTGATTTGCATATGCTGTAGCCCCCTTTTAGCCAGGGCTGGAAAATTGCAGGCCACAAATGCACTTTGGCCCAATTAGTTTGGCCAAAATGAACTCAGGCGCAAATTGCTTCGCCTTCCATGAAGATGGATGGTTGCACAGTCTTCGTCTTCTCGTCACACCATCGGCCAGCCCTGGTTTCCATCTGTCTTATACGCCCACAAATCACTTGGGCCACGCCCACCGCCCATCGAAAGGGTCGTTAGTTTCGGGTTTTCCCCAACAAAAAAACACCATCCTCGTCACTCGCCATTGGGTGCAAATTAATACACTTTCGAGCCACGAGGCAAAATTGCGGAGCGATCTTGTTTCCCCGTTCGTTATGTGTGTGCTGCGGTTTTCCGGCTATCATGGGTTAAGGGGTTGGGTGCGGTCCGGGGTTAAGGGGTTTGCCTGCGAACAGAAACAAACGAGCAGCCAACAAAGTTTTCTCTGTTTCCTCGTGCATGTGTGTGTGTGTGTGAGTTGTTGTTGTGTTTTCACCCTCCGCACATGGCTTAATATGCAAAGTTATGGGTAAAAAAGCGAAGAGATGTGGCAATATAGAGTTACAGTCCTTGATCCATAAGCAAAAGGAATTCAGATTCAAAACGTATAACCTAATTTATTTACTAATTTGTACAGATTTATCAAGTTTGTTTAATTTTTAGCTGGAATCAAAGTAGTTAAACCTTTAGCTTAACATAAAATTCGTAATATAAATCCTAGCAATCCCTTAAATATATGAAAAGTCTACAAAACAATTTACAAATTTCTAACTTTGTACATCAAAGCAAAATTACCTTAAAGCTCCAGAGCATAAAGAAATTTACAAAAAAGAAATCTCAGACAAAAAGTTACAAGTGTTTTCTAGAAGTTCTCTTCCTCGACATTCCACTGTAGTTGCATTCCAGACCCAATCCTCTCCCTCTCTCTCTCTCTCTCTTCCTACAGCTGGCGCTCGTTAAAGCTGGCTTCAATTGTTGGGTATTTTTATAATAATTTTGGAATATTATTAATGCCAGCCGAAAAGCCGGCCCCACTCAACCTCCCTCCTTCCGCAGCCAGCCACTAAAGTGTAGCATACTTCGGGGTCGCTCGTAAATATCAAAAATATATATATGTGTCTGGGGCTGGTCGGTGAGTGTGTACTGTGTGTGTGTGTGTGTGATACTGCTGGCTACACGTTTAATTAAAGAACGCCAGCTTTTAGCTCGATATAATAAACTGAAATATAGACAGGACAGGAGGCGGGGAAAGAGAACGGAAGCAGCAGCAGCGGTAGCAGCAGCAAGGAGTTTTATGAATTGCCATGACAAGCCCGCAGGTCCTAGTTCGCTTCCCTGGCCCCGTTTTGCCACATTTCCCCCGGCAGCTTCCTCGCTCAACCCATCAAGTCTAGTTACAACATTTCAATTAAAAGTTAAACGTGCACGTAATTATGCGGACTACAAGGAAAATGTGTAAGTAATATTCCGCTGGCGCATGGCGAAAAATTAATTAACCAAAAAAGCTCAAAGCGAAATGCGAAGAGAGAACATGCCTTGCTGAAAATTAGGAAAAAAAAAAAAGAGAAAAATCCGAAAATCTCAACAGCCGCAAAGGAAGGGAAATAAAACCTCTTTTTTTTTTGTTGGCTCCCGGCGATTTTAGGTATTTTTTTATTTGGTTGAAAGCGCTCGTGCATGTGATTGGGTTTTTGGAAGCCCATGCTTAACCCAAATTTTTTTCGGCTCTCTCGCTTTCTGGGAATTAACACCCACACAGAGGGCAGCGGAAAAAAAGATGAAAGCGAGTCTGTTAATTGATAATGTACAAAAATTGAAATTGCACAGAAAATAATTGAGTGCCAGGCAAACACGACCTTTCATCTGGCAGACTTCAGTCCATATTCAAATCAACCGGAGGCCGGGGAACATTGAACATAAAAGGGAGCTGGAACAAGAGCATGCCAATTCCATTTGCCTTCAATGTAACATTCGATATGCCCATGAATTCCCAAAAACAATTCCTCAACTCAGATATAGACAGATAGGAAGAAGGGGGGCAGGGAAGGAATGCCTGAATATAAAGGAAGATGCAGACTAAATAAATGGAATTGATGGAGCACGCTCTCTCCCCAACACATAGACACACACAAAAACCCCCACTCGCACAACATGAATTATGAAACACGAGTAAGCTGCATTTTGCAGAGAGAGAAATGCTCTCAAGAAGTTTTATAGAATAATAAATAATATTTAAAATATATTTCACAAGCACTTAACTATTTTTGATTTTGATTTAAACTAATGGCATTGTTGGCCTTAATTTGATGTTGAATAAAAATATCTGAATACATAAATTCACATTATTTCCAAAAGAAAACCACAATTTTTAGTCAACTTCCAAGCTCCTTTTTCCCCTGTGTAGGATCAAAAAAAAACCGGCATGTGCTAGTGAGAGGTTCAGAGAACAAAAGGGAGCAAGTGGATTGAACAGCGATTAGGGCAGGCAAACACAAGAATTATGCAAAGACCCACAAGAAAGGAATGCCACGAGAGAAGGACAGAGGGAGGTGCTCTGGATTAGGGTTCAGAAAATCCAAGGGAAAAAATCCCAAATCGGGGCCAAGAATTGATAACAGTTCGCAGTTCAGAGCTGGAAACCAACAAACACGCAAAGGAAACAAACAGAAGAGGAAAAAGCAGACGAAAAAAAAACAACAACAAATTTAAATTTTGTCGACAACCAAAAGTCGTAAAAATTTAAATATATTTATGCGAGACCCACACACAAACGTACTGGAATTAATACAGTGGAAACAGGCCTCTGAAGTTTATTCACACTCAGAAGATTATCTAATACGTAAAGCTTAAACCTGTTTTGGGGGATAATAAAGTATGATTAAGGGTTTGTTTATTTGTTTATAAGCACTTATTAGTGAGTAAGAGAAAGGTTTATAAACTTAGGAAGCTTTATGTGACTTTTCTGGAAATAAGTACTGTCAAGATGTAAGCGTTTGCCACGAATAAGAACTTATTACTCCTTATAAGAAGTTCATCAAAAATTTACTGCAATTCACTTTAAGCATTGTTTGATAATAAATTTTTAAGTCATATAAATATTTTAATATATTTTGCATGTATTATAGTTTTTAAAATATTTATTAAATGTTTAAGAAAAGTTTTTAATCAAGATTTAACAATATAATGATGAATGAACCACTAATAAATATTAATTTGCCATAATAAATAATTTCAACACTTAAATATATAATTAATACATTTTTCAAACAAAAACCATCCTCCTTATCGACTCCCCACTGTATGTATTTCTAATGATCGCGCCTGAGCTTCGCTTTGTTTATCAGCTCACACTTTGCTCTCGGCCCACAACAACTAAAAAAAAAATAAGAACAACAATTACGACCACGTCTCAACCTTCGACAAGCTGGGCTCCCGCTCTGCGCTGAGCTCAGCTTTCAGTTCCCAGTCGACACTCGAGCGGCGAACAGCTCAACGGAATCGAGAAGAAATATTAGAAGCGACTCAAGATGATCGTCAAGACCCTGGCGATAGTATTGCTGTGCCTGGCAGCCAGCATCCAGGCTGCACCCCAACAACAAGCGTTGCCCAAGAAGCACCTGGTCTGCTACTACGACTCGGCCAGTTTCGTCAAGGAAGGTTAGTTGGTACACTGCAATACATTTTAGAGTTTACATAATACCTCGCAAAGTTGCTAATTAGTGGAGAGAAAATATGGAAACGAAAACGAAAACAAGCTAGCGAACTTATCAGGCATTTCTTGGAAATCGCTGTTAGTAGTTTGCTATTTATTCAAGTCGGATGTGCGAGCGATAAGGTGCACTGCGAATAATCATATAAATTCAGGAATCTTTTTATATAAATTATGTCAAGAAGATAAGGAAACAATAACCTTTCCCTGCTAATACTATCTCTTATTAAATTCATATTTTAATTTAGTCAAGATAACACTATCGTCTGGGTTATTCCCTCTGTTTTTGAACCTTCTCCCAAGTCTAGTAACCTCTTCTGTAATCTAGGTCTTGGCAAACTGGTGATCGATGAGCTGGAGCCGGCCCTGCAGTTCTGCGACTATCTGATCTACGGCTATGCCGGCATCGAGCGCGACTCCAACAAGGCGGTGAGTCTGAACCAGCAGCTGGATCTCGATCTGGGCAAGGGTCTCTACAGAACGGTGACGCGCTTGAAGCGCAAGTACCCTGCTTTGAAGATCCTGCTTAGTGTGGGCGGCGACAAGGACATTGAGACTGACAAGGATGCCCAGGAGCTGCCCAACAAGTACCTGGCTCTGCTTGAGAGCTCCACCGGACGCACTCGCTTCGTGAACACCGTCTACTCGCTGGTGAAGACCTACGGCTTCGATGGCCTGGACATTGCCTGGCAGTTCCCCAAGAACAAGCCCAAGAAGGTGCACAGCGGACTGGGCAGCATCTGGAAGGGCTTCAAGAAGGTCTTCTCCGGCGACTCCATTGTCGACGAGAAGTCCGAGGAGCACAAGGAGCAGTTCACTGCCCTGCTGCGCGACGTGAAGAACTCCTTCCGTCCGGACAACCTCCTGCTCTCCACCACCGTTCTGCCCAATGTCAACTCTTCGCGTGAGTAGAAATGTGAATTAAATTATTGATTTCTTAAATTAAAATCTATATTCCCCGTAGTGTTCTATGACATCCCGGCTGTCATCAACTATCTGGACTTTGTGAACCTGGGAACCTTTGATTTCTTCACACCGCAACGCAACCCCGAGGTGGCCGACTTCACTGCTCCGACCTACGAGCTCAGCGATCGCAATCCCGAGTTCAATGTGGACGCCCAGGTCAAGTACTGGCTGCGCAACAGCTGTCCAGCCAGCAAGATCAACGTGGGCGTGGCCACCTACGGCCGTCCCTGGAAGCTGACCGATGACTCTGGAGAGACCGGACTGCCTCCCGTTTCCCATGTGAAGGATGAGGCCCCCGTGGGTGGCAACACCCAGGTGCACGGTATCTACAGCTGGCCAGAGGTGTGCGCTTTGCTGCCCAACAAGGACAATGCCTACTCGAAGGGTGCCAATGCCCCGCTGACCAAGGTTCAGGATCCCGCCAAGCGATTCGGATCTTATGCCTACAGGGCCGCCGACAAGAAGGGCGACAATGGCATCTGGGTGAGCTTCGAGGACCCCGACACCGCCGCCGACAAGGCGGGATATGTGCGCCAGAACAACCTGGGCGGAGTGGCCCTCTTCGACCTGTCCTACGACGACTTCCGAGGACTCTGCACAAACGAGAAGTACCCCATCCTCAGGGCAGTCAAGTATCGTCTGACCAACTAAGCGGACACCTATCTGATTTCTGTTTAATTGACCATGTGAAACGTTATGCTTTGTCACGGAATTATTTCTCCTAACCATTTTTGTAATGTCATAAAGAACGAAGCTTAGAACATGTCTGAAATAATTGCCTGAATTAATGGTGGAAATTGAGCTTGATTGGGCGTTAAAGAAAAGTTATTGGTATAATTGACACTAATTGCATAGGAGTGTGTGTATTACTGAACAGGAGTTCATAAAAATACAAAGGATATGGGGAGGGAAAGTCAATATTTATGTCGTTTAAATACCCTTGGGACTTCCTTTTTTCTATAAGCCATAACAGAGTACCTTTTGTACCTTTATAAATCTCATTTTCCTGCTTTGTTTTTTGTTCAGCATTCCATGAGCTTCGCACATTATAGAAATTCATATAAATATTCCACGAAAATTTTCCCTGTTTCCCATTCGTTCCCCCGATTCTCTCATATATCGATTGCCATACATGTTCGACATTAATTTTCCGACTCCCTCCCCTGTCTTCACCGAATAACACAATTGCCGCCTTTCCCCGCGGGAATATTTAGGCTTTCGCCTCGGGCTTCGTGCTCTGATGAATAGGCGAAATCCAATTGACTTTGACACAAAATACGTAATGGGCTTCATCATTAAAGCGTTTCAGACCAGAGTGGCTGGAAGCCCGAAAAGCCGGCAACGAAAGCACCGAATTGACTGCTCAACATTTGTCATTCGAGCGAAAACGTTGAAAATTTCGCATACGCAGCAGACACACGAGTACGAGTATCGAGAACCAGAACGTTCCGATTTAGGAAAAACCCAGAGCCAGTGTTATGCACGATTTCACAACTACAACAAATGCCAGACAAAGGCATAAAAAGGCCCTCGAAGGGAACAACAACAACAACAGCGTGGTGTACGCACAGGCAATCCGAATGGAATGGAATAAAGCGGCTACCAAAGAAGTGAAATGAAACGTGCAATGGCCGGGATGAGAGCAGCTCTATCTCTACGGCTGCTTCTTTCCCTCTCCAAGGATATTAGAAAGCATTTACCTATCCACAGGCCCCATTACACAGGCACACACACATACATATATATATGTACACATATATATGCCAGGTTGGAATAGGATCCGACGAGCGACGACGACGACAGCCTAAACAATTTTTAAAGGTAAACTTTGCCCAAAATTTTCTCTTCACAGTTGAACTTCTACGAGGGAAACTACTGGCTAAGTATATATTTGTTTATATTTAGTGTATATTTTTAAGTAACTATTAACTTTTGAGGCCTGTTTTGTTAGTTTATGTAAGATAAATAAACGTTAAGCAAGTCTAATTAATGACGAAATGAGAAATTTTGTTACAGAAATGTTGAAATAATTCATTAATTAATAAAGAAAGAACATAAGTAAGATTAAGTAACGATTACCTAAAAGCAACTTCAACACCAAGACTAATCCATTTCAATTTAGCAAAAGTAAAGCTCGTCTACAGTTCTTCTTACACAAGTTCAACTGTATTTCGTTTCCATTTCCCCTCATGCCCAAAGACAAGGGTTGTAACGTACACACACCTTGAGCGTGGTCCACCTTAACACCCTCTGTCTACTATTTTGTCCGGCAAAGCTCAGGGAAAATGGGCGTGGGGTTTTGTGTTAAGATGAACAAGGCAGTCACAGAACTAAAACTGTAGACAGAGATACGACATCAAAAACAGGACAACCAAACGGTTAAGAATCAGACACGGAACTGTACCTATTGATGATGAGGACCAGATGTTGTTCGCCTCATTCTATACCCACCCTACCTGTAAAATCCATTCGGACTCCACCCTTTACAACCGTTGCTTCACATACCCGTTGGTGCCCAACAAGACATCAAATTAATTCATTTTCGACTCCATATATTAACCATTACGATATTATTACGATATGTTTTCCTAAACCTAAACCTTAAAACTAAGAAAATTACGGTATTCACGTTACGAAACCACTTATTGAGTAATTTTGTTTATATAATACGAAAGAAAAGGAAAATAATTAAGATTAGAGGGCAATTAATACGAATTTACGTTACATTATGGCTTCTTTGTTTACTTTACATTAAATTATTTACGATTATTCGATATTTAAATTTACTTCTCTTACTTCAAATAAATTCAGTAAATTACATATAAATTTAATAAATCAAAGTATTTAGCAAACTAATTAGGGATTTCTGGCGATTATATATGTATTCGTTCAGATAATTGTTATTTTCACGGCTATGCCGTACTTACGCACTTTCCATCTATGTCAGCAGGCCTGTTGACGATGAGGTGGGGCTGTTTTTAAATCAGTTAGGAGAAATTCACATATATATATCGATCAAATTCTCCCGATAAAGTAAGCTAAATTAAGATCGTAAATAGTTATAAGTAAATGGCTTAATCAAAATAAAGAATTAAACAAATCTATTCTAATGATACTCAGATGGTTGCTCCGTGCAACGGGCGCAGCAATGTATGCGGCAGACCGTCAACTTCTTTATGGGGAATCGCTGACCAAACGACCAGAAGATTCCACGCACTCGGCAGGTTGCGACATGCAACGGGCGCAGCGATCGATGCGGTAGATTGTCCGCTTCTTGTTGGGACAGGTCACAAGCTGACCAAAGGGGACACTCTTCTCCAAT